>VDFB02114952.1:0-14982 GCA_007258455.2 Sequoia sempervirens
GTTTTGTCAAACTACGATAGTTCCAAATATTCTACTCTAATAGTATAAAAATCTTATAAAACCCATGATAGTATAATTATCTATATACATATAATCCCAAAAGAAAGGTTTCCCAATACAAGAAATAATCAAAGAACTTTCAAAAGACTTGCAAACATCAAAAACACATAAAAGACAATATTTCTAACATGGCATCATAATAAACAATATTTTCAATATAATGACAAGGGAGTAGAAATCAACATGCCTTTTTAAAGCTTCAATTGAATAATCTTCCCTCCTATCTTAATGGCTCAAGATCACTTGCAACTTCCACTACAAACAACCCAAATTCCTCTACTAGCTTCTCTCTATCTATCTCTCAACAAAACCAATGTATAGCAACAAACAACTCTCTCTAACTCACAACTCTCAACTCACTTAGCATATAAATTGTAATAGAATAACACCAGGAAAATAAGAATTATAAGTGTAACAATTGGTAGAATGAGCACCTCTATTTATACTAATTTTTGAGCAACTGAAGGCTACAAACAAGTTAATATTTCTACCACCTTTCTAACCTCATGCAATGAATCACCAAGCTAACTCATAGGTTTGCAACACATCACAGTCCTCACCATTCAAATGGTTGATTTGACTTGTTATAAGGGACAACAAGTTTAAAAAAAGTTTCCTAATTCAAAGTCCTTCACATAATGCTGCCAAGTTTACTCTTGACTAAGTCTCAAAGCTATTTCTAAACTTGTGTGCATTTTGCAGACTTCCTTTGCATTCCAAACACTCTTAAAATAGTTCCACATTCATAAGTTTGTGCTCTATTTAATAGTGCAGGTAGACTTATTCTTTTATGCATTAAACTGTATTAACTTCCCTTCGAAACATATGCACAACAGTTTGCATATTCATACGTGCTACATAACTTTGTTTGACTCGGTCTTACATTACTTCATGTGTTGATTTAATATGTAGTAGGTTGTTCCTTTTATCATATGTTCCATATATTATGATATGTGCTTTAATTCACTTAAGCGCTTCACAAATATTAACAATAACAATAGCGCTATATATATTGCAATTTGATAATTATTACTAATGGCTTCTATCATATATTATATAATATATATGTATATATGTATATATATATATATATTTATTTATTTATTTTTGTCCTCCTTTGATACATATATATATACATATATATTTATGTATTAATATATACATATTTCACAAGGTTAACAAATACATTGTTATCGATTATCAAACATATATAAATATATAAAGTATAACGTTACGCATATATATATATATATACAATTATATATCAATATATATATATATATATATATATATATTAATATATATGTCACAATATTACTTCAACATATATATTAATATATATATATATACACACTATATATACATATACATAATATTATTTCAATATCTTTATGACACTTATACTCATAATCTTCCATGGACATATCAACATGAAATGTATATATATAGATATATATGTGTGTGTATATATGTGTGTGTGTGTGTGTGATCTTATTCTAATTGATATTCCCATGCATATGGGTAATATATCCATGAGCATGTGTAGGTATGTCTACCTACATATACACACGTATGTATTCACTCACATGTACAAGTTTACCATAGACATGTACATATATATGTATATATACATTTAATGCATATATCTCATTGATATAACAATAAAAACACAAGGAAGGACTTCAACTCAATATCAAGCCTTCGTCACATTTCGCATTCCAAAGGATCATTTAAAACAAGATTGTAAACCAATATAAGCATTCACAATCAAAACAAAAGATCACTTACCCATTACCCGAACTGGCTTGACTTAACTAAGACCAACTAGGATGTGAGTGTGTGAATGTTTAGTAAGGCCAAACTAAAGGTTACCAGACCAATTTATTCTCCTAAGTAATACTTCCCCTCTCTTTCGAAGGCTTGAACTTGTCCTTGTATTCAACTTAGTTCGCCATAACAGTAGTTAACTGAATCAATGCATTCATATACGTGGCATACATGTCATATTCATAATATATATTTCATTTATTGAATCATAAATCATTTAATTGAATCAAGCATTCATTCATCATATTTCCATCAAAATTCATAAAAACACATTCACATACATTATAGAAATTTACCAAACTAGGTAATAGTAAATAGATAATAACACACGGGGTGTAACACAATGCATCAATTTTTCATGTGAGTTTGTTCATGTTTTATGTTCATTTATTTTGTGAGTCATAGCACTTGCATGACCTCTAATCAAGCATCCAATTCTCCTTGAAGGTGATATGTATAATGTATTGAGTCTATCAAGGAAAATAGATATGAGTGGTAATTTGTAGCACTTGTCAATTTATCATTCTTTTATCAAATAGTCTTTGTGGAGGTGGAAACACCAAAACAAGGTTTGACTTAGGCAATCCCCTATACAAAACAACTCTTTCTCTCCTCTCTTATGTGCAGGTGACATATCTGAAGTGGATTTGAGAAAGGATTGAAGACCTAATTGTAATATCAAGAATTCAAGCCTCACATGTCAACAAATTAGGGAAAGTAAATTTAATCATCAACAGACAAAGTTTTGAAGTTGATTCTAGAAGGGAAAATCCTACTAAAAGTGACCATCTGAGATTTTATTTCTAATTATAAAGATCTACATTTCCAAGTCTAGGATGCCAATGCCCCTGTCCAGCCATTTTGAGCTCATATTTACATGCTAGGTTCCTTTGTCACTATATTCTATTGTTATGTGATCCTTTTCTATGTTTCTTTTATGTACTTCTCTAAAATCATAACAATTTGCTATAGTTACATAGATCACCTAAGTACACATTTGCATCATAAAATCAAGTTAATTCATAATCAAACCCCTATAAAAATAACCAAAATCCCAATCCACCATTTTGGCTCTTCCATAGTGGTTAGTAGCCAAGTGGGTGTTTGTGATCATTTTTGGTTCCTTCCAATATGATGTAGGAGAAAGTGTGATTTAGACCCTAGATCCATTTTTACAACATCACAATTACATCTAATTCACATTATCACATTAAGTTTTTGATATGGAAAAGTAGGTTTTGAAGGGTTCCCAAAACCCAATACAATGAAAGGAAGCTACTAAAGAGAAATAAACACTAACACTACTTGCTCATAAAATCTAAAAAAGCAATCAACAAATAACACTAGAAAAAATGACAGCAAAACATCAGTGCAGAAGGTTGAACAAACACAAACTACAACATATTATCAAGAACCTTAGTTGCATCCAGATTACTAGAGATGACCTTTTCATTCATCTCTACCACTTCCTCAAGTTCCTAGAATGAAATTGTTGCCCTCTTCTTTTTCTTGCTCCTAATATGCAAGCATAGGCCAATGTCCACATTCTTCTCCACCAAGTTCATCTGGCTAATATTTGTTATATCCTCATGCTCACCAAGGTCCAAGTTCTTACTAGTCCAATTGATTGCTTTCTCATTCAACAAAGACAATCCCTATGCACTAGACTTCAAGGACTAGTTGCTAATTTTCACCACAGCCTATAGGTCATTGGTGATCTTGTTCACTCTATCCTCCAAAGCCACAAACTATTCCTCATTAACCCTGTGAATAGCATTTTCCATAGTTTCCAGCCTTGCCTCATGATTATTGCTCAGTTTTTTGGCATCCACAGCTACCTTATCAAGAACCACATTCATCGTTTTGACCTTGTCTTTCACCGACCACTCTTTTTTATTATAGTTCATTAGAGCCACACAAACATCCTACCACTCTTTTAGTCTGGTATTTAGGTCCTTAACCTATGAAAAAAGCTATTTAGCAAGAGAAAGGAGGTTTCTAGTGCCATCCTTCGCCATTTTTTAAAAGAGATCCATATCGATCTCATCCCAATTCACCGAAGTAGCAGTAGGAAGAGCAGTACTCTCATGGAGGTCCTTTCGATCCCCACCTTTTCCTTCCAAATCCTCCTCAACAAGAGAGTCCTCCAAATCAATAACCTTAACTTTTACCTGATGATTCTCAGGAATTCTGGCCGTCTTCACCAACATTTCAAGGAGCACTTTCTTATCATCAACCTATTTGACCTTCTCACCACCCTTGCAAATAGGGGACTCCAAATCACCATGCTTGAGAGAAGCCTCCCCAACATTCACAAAACCCTCACACTCTAGGGAATTTTCCACCAAAGTCTACTCTTTTCCCTCTTGAACATTCTCTTGAAACCCCTTGACACAAGGAACAAGGGACTCCTCCACACCTTTCATCCCATCCTCCCTCGAATTAAGACCACACTTCTCCTTCTTAGAGCTCCTTTTCTTCCCCTTCAAACTCTTATTACTAGAAGGAGAAACAACCTCCTTCATTTCAATGTTAGTCTCGTAACCCTTCGACCAGGACTTAGAAGCCTCTAAGTCATCCTCCAAATTCCCCTCATCATCCAAAAAATTAGCATCATCAGATTTTTCCTCCTCATATTCAACATCCCATTCATCTATTGACTCACCAGTATCATAACCAAGCACAATGCCCCTCTTTTTGGGAGAAGAATAAAGCTTAGGAATCTCACGTAAAAAACTCAACTTAATATGATCAATAATAAGTTTCACGAGACCCTCATGGAGGATTGCCTTACTAGGATTCTTCTTATGATCATTAATACTAGTTTCCATATAAACAAGCAAGTAATAGGGGAACAACACCACTTTGTTGTCTAAAGTGATTAAGCAACATAAAGTGGTAGCCATAGATTACCGAGTAAGTGCCTTCAAGCACGAAGAACTTCATTATATCCAGTGCCACATCCCTCTGCAATGGCTTAATTCACTTATGATCATAACCACTGGTTCCCATGCCCCTAAGCCTCGCCCTTTCCTTTCCTTTGAAAAAAATTGTTAAGGAATTCTTTTAAGAATTGTGATCCCTATAAAACTTCTTGTTCTTCATTGATAAACCAGTTATCCCGACAATGAACTCCTAAGTGATATTAATCTCCACACCTTGGTATCATAGCATTCTATTTTTCCATCCATTCACAAAGGCCTCTATCACCTCCAAATCAGAACCATGGAGTTTGAGCAAGTAGGGGAAAACACCAGCTTTCTCCAGGTACAACCTAAAAATCTTATTCCCATTGAATTCTTGATATAAAATCAGCTCAACTCTGCAATGATCAGCTCTCATGGCCACCTAAAACAACCAACTCGCAACCTTCACTTTGTTCCTATGAGTATAAAGAGTTAAACGAACAATCCATAAACAAATCCAAATAACATCCATAAACTGTGTTGACATGACACTAGTACAATTAGCAATTAAATCCCAATACATGATCTCGTTTTCACAAGATTTACAATAATTAATCAAACAATCTCTAAACTCAAAGTTCATAAACCAAGGGAAGAGTAAATAAAATAACTTATCTCTCAATCTATCCATTGCCATGACAAGAAAACTGGTCATGATTAGAAATACTCTACATATTAAAAGGAATGGTGTCATAAGAGTACCAATGATTATGTGACACAACCCCCAAATTGGAAAATCCATCAACAAGAGAATTATCCTCCCAAAAACATGTGAGATTTTAATATCATCAAAGGATCTAATGATGGAAAGGGAATCTTCAATTAAATGCACAATAGACCATGATGGCGGAACAACCTTAAGGAGATAATTAATAATATTGAGGGAGTCCCTTTCTAACCAAAGCTTAGTCACCCCAGACTCTTTATCAAGTAAAAGGCCATGATAGATTGTTGCACATTATCACATTAAGTTAATAATCATTCATTATGGTTAATTTTCTTAATTTTTCTTGGTAATTTTTCCTATGGAACAATTTTACTCATAGTTCAACATTAGCATTGAATTACACAAACAACTTCTAGATTCATTAATCATTCTCTTATTGGGGTCGTGTTTTCCCTGTGGGTTTTCTCTTTTCTTATTTTGAGAGGTTTATCATCATTATACATGCATACCTAATCAAGATATTTATGTGGTACTTTTGATTATTGTTTTTATTTATTTTGGGACTAACAATGTGGATAAGACCTTGGATATACAAGGTTTTGTTGATGTAGATTGGGTAGGTGACTTGGATAGTCAAAGGTCCACTAGTGGGTATATGTTTACTTTGATTGGAGGAGATATAAGTTAGATGAGTAAGAGGCAATCTACAATTTATTTATCCAATACTGATGTAGAGTATATGGCTTTTACCCATGTTTCTAAGGAGGCAATATGATTACAAAGATTGTTTGCAGGTATTGGTTTTGATTGTAGGACGGTTTATATTGGTTGTGATAGTCATAGTGTAATTCATTTATCCAATAATCTTATGTATCATGCTTAGATAAAGCATGTAAATGTTCAATACCATTTTTTTCAAGAAATGATTGCTAATGGATAGATTGAGTTCAAGAAAATTGACACTAAGGAAAATGTTGTAGATTATTTTACCAAACCTATGAGCATAGATAAGTTCATTTGGTTTAGGGAGGCCATGAGCCTTGTTTCTTGTACCTAGTTGATTTCATGATGTTATGATTCCCCTAGGTCTTGTAAGGTATTCAACAAGTGGGAGAATGTTGACAATCAATGTGTCTCAACCTTGACAATTCCTAAGTCATTTATTTATTCTTATTTTACATTTTCCCATGGATAAATATCATTTATGTTATTAAATATTTGTGACCAATCAAAAGGGGTGTGATATTTTGAGTTGACACTTTTGCCACATTTTGGTGCCTTGAAAAGTAAGTTATTAATTGGAACAATATGTCCATTTAGTGGTCTAACATGGAAAGCCTATTTTTAAGGATGCTATGATGGATTTTATTACAATTATAAGGGATAAAAATAGGGGATATCATTTTGGACGTGAAAATCATATATGGCATGCGTAAGAAATTTTTTCATAAGCTATTGATGATTTATGATTCATGTAAGAACATCTCCTATTTTCTAGGGATTCTTATGACAACTTGTAAGAGAGTGTAATTTCATGTAAGAGACCATGTTTAGCATGAAAGGGTCGTATGAATTTTTTCCATGGTATTTCAGAACCTTGTTTTGACCCATTGTAATATTTTATGGTGGTATTTTAAGCCCCCATGTGTCTACGTATTGAGGGGTTGAAATGGAGACATTATGAGATGTTTTACAGGTACACAGATGTTGCTAGATTGGAGTCAAGATTGATAAAGTTCTATGTATTGTAGTCTCTTTTAAGAATAATATAGATTTTCCCTCTTTTCTTGGTGGAGTTTTCTACCCACAAGGGTTTTCTCCACATAATTCCTTGTGTTATGTGTATGGCTCTTGAGTTGTGTGATTTCTTTGTAGTTTAAATCATTTCTCCATTATTTTCTACAAGTTTATATTTTAGATTTGCAAGTTAAATCAAATTTCCATATTATAGTGGTTGGCTTCATTTCTAACACTAATAGGGTGATCTCATGTGACACTAGTATAGGATACACTAGTGACCAAATAAAATAGGAAATATTCATTTTCTTCTCACGGTATTCTAGCTCTAATGAAGTTTTAGCATTGCACTCTACATCCAACAATTCAAGTAGATCTCCACTTTGTTGTACCCTTCAAAAATCATATTATGTCAAGTTTAAAACTATGGTCTTCAAATGTAGGTCATTTTTTTAGTCTTGTATAAGGCCCATGAAAGCATGCATCATTGTAAAAGAAAAAGATCACCACTAGAGAAATTTTTATGTATGATTTTAAAAGCATACTTGAATAAAAAAGAAATTAAATTTTGAATAGAAAGGTGTAATATAAAGCTATGTCCAAATATATAAAAAATGTACTTGAATAAATAAGGAGGATTAAATTTTAGTTCAAAGTGAAAAGACCACATAGAGGTGTGTTAGAGATAGTGAAAAGTACACTTTAAAAATTAAAAATATCAAATCATTCACATGTATTAAAGAAAAAACTTCATAGAGAAAAGATAAACATTATACCAATGGAGAGATCTATTTCAAAAATAATAATAAAGTTGAACACAAGGTCTATTACAAATAGTAAACAAATAAAATCTCACCAAAGGTGTGCACTTAGAGGATAAGGGTGTACCTATATAAGGAAAAAAAATTAGTTATTAGTGCAAAGTTGCACATAGTGGAACTAATTGTGCACTTTTGTAATAGAATAAATAGATGTTTTAAATGACTATGTAGAAGTGTATGTCAAAGATAGGGATACATACAATGTAGACACTTAAAATGTCTCAATGGATCGCATTGGCTAACTAACATCATTTCATCTTGAAACCCATCCTCTTTTCACTTAATTGATTAAATTTTCCTAGCTATTTAATCAATTGCATCATCTTCATCTATTAACCTAATTGACTTAATCAGGTTAATTCACCTCCTTTCACTTTAATATTTCATCTCATTAAAATTAAATAAATCAAACTATTTAATTTAATTCCCTTATTCTTCTTATTTAATTAAATAACTCTAAGTTATTTAATTAAATGTCATTTCACCTTTCCCCATTCATTAAATCATTTAATTTAATGAATACCACTGTATTCCTTTAAATCCCCTAATTTGCATAATCAAAACTTTATTTAATTATCAAATTACTAATAAATCTAATCCCCCCACTTGCAAAGGAATATTCCTCCTTTGCACATTCCTCCAAAAGGAATATTCCTTCCCCTTTTGCACATTTTAATTTGGTTTTAATTAACTAAATTATCCTTTTTCCCCCATGAGAATATTCCCAAGAATATTCTTATTCTTCAATCATTTGAAAAAGGGATATTTTCACAAAACTTCATGTGCAAGTTAACTTGTGACCTTTTGAGCAAGTTACCTTGTGACTTGTGTGTGCAAGTCAAAAGTGTGTTTGTTTGAAACAAATAGGAACCCTTGATTAAATCTCATCATTGTTTCTCATCCCTTGATGAGAATTCATGATCCATGCCTCTTGTTCCTTTCATCCTTGACCATTGATTGATCTTTTTGATCTCAACCCTTCATTTCTCATTTGTTTTCCTATAAATAGAACACTATTTCGAGACAAATGGATCCATCTTTCAATTACAAACTTATGTTTTTGAATTCATTTACACTCACACTCATACTTTACTCACATTTAGCATATTTTAGTTTATTTTTAGTTGCATACTAACTTTAATCTTCCATTAATGGCTTCCATGATAGTATAGATGCATACATTTAGCTTATTTGTTAATTAAGATTTTAATATTTTTAAGCTTGCATAGATTTAGAGTAGATTTTCATACACCCATATCAATCATCTTAGCATAAATCATGTTAAAATAGCTTGCATCATATTCATTTAAGCTTTAAATCATGTTTTCATACACATTTATCAGTAGTTTTAATAGTTTTCTTCAATAAAACTAATTAAAACAAGCTCATTATCCAAGGGATTGGGAAAGGATCGCCATTCCACATCAATGCGACACCACTCTCCCAATAGGATAAGTTTCAATGTCTTAGATTAGAGGTTTTTCAAGCTTTCATGGTTTAGAATGTTAGTTTTAATGGTTTTTTTGTCTTTGTTTATAGTGAATGATCTTATTGGGATTAATGTTTAGTGGGTTAAATATGCCTTGAATTTGTATGGATTGGGTGTAGTTAACCTTCACTATGTCATTTGTCACATTTTGGCGCTAGAAGGAAGGCAAACTTTAATGTTTTGTGCCTTTTTGGAGAAATTTTGGATTTAACTTAGTTGCTAGTTTTAAAAAAAAAATTGGGTTTAATCTCTTAAATGCATTTTCCTTAATTTTTAATGAATTATATATGACTAATCTTGTAGAAAGGTTGTTGGGTTTTGAAGATCTCATGTTTAGCTTTCCAAAACATTTTATGATTTCAAAATTGATCAAGATTTGAGGAAGTTGTCATTATCTCAAGTTGTTGTCCATAATTAATTTTGCTGGGTTTTTTTTATAAAAAATTCTAGGTTTATCTCTTAAATGCATGATTTTCCTTAATATTTAATGAATTTCTTAATGACTAATCTTGCAGAAAGGTTGTTGGATTTTTAGGATATCATATTTATCTTTCCAAAACATTTTACGATTTTAAAATTGATCAAGATTTGAGGAAGTTTTCATTATCTCAAGTTGTTGTCCATGATTAATTTTGCTGGTTTTTTTTTAAAAATTTGGGTTTAATCTCTTAAAGGCATGATTTTCCTTGATTTTTAATGAAATCTATATGACTAATCTTGTAGAAAGGTTGTTGGGTTTTGAAGATCTCATGTTTAGCTTTCCAAAATATTTTACGATTTCAAAATTGATCAAGATTTGAGAAAGTTGTCATTATCCCAAGTTGTTATAATCTAATTTTCTAAAAATATTTCTCAAACACTTAAAGGGATAAAATGAATTAGCTTTCAAAGTTGGATAAAATTGAACCAAACAACCTCACATTTGCTTTAAATTTTGACATGTGCTTTAAATTTTTTATTTCATCTTATTTCTAACATGTCTCTAACTTCTTGTTTTGGTTTTTTGGGTTTTGCAAGTTTGGACAATACAACTTGAAAAAAAGAAGCATACTATTATCATTTGAACTATAATTGTAACAAGTGTTTTGACACTTTTGGGACAATTATAACCCATTTGTAATGCTTTTTTATTTCACACTTTAGGACCACACTAATTTTCCATTAGGTTTAAAAAGGACACTCAAACGAGATTGAAATTGAACCCTCATCTCATCATTGTTCTTTGGGTTTAAAATTGAACAAGACAAATCTCATATTTCGTTTGGTGCATAAAATGAAGTCATCTTAGCTTAGGGGTTAAAATTTACAACTATTTGCTATGTTTTGTGATTTATACTTATGTTATCGAATGCGTATGTAATTCTCTCGCGCCACTCGGCGATCTTGAGAAACAAAAACATTCCTTAACACTTTGTATAATCACCTACGTCTTTCAATTTGGATTAAAACTGAACCCCTTGTGAGTGTAAGAAAAAGGCATGGTGTGTTTTCTCTCTTTGTTCATACGAATGGAGATGATTGAACTGCAGATGTACTTCCTTGCTATTGTTTATCTTTAGAGGGCCTGCCTCCCCGCTTCGAAAGGAGGGAACAACCCAAGTGGTAATGAACTAACACCAAGTTCTTCCAAATCGCTATATAAATTTGTGGTTACAATGAAAATTGTGATCAATGGGATGTGGTATATGATAGCTCTCCCCCAATATATTTATGATGTGTAAAGCCCTCGTTCTAAGGGTTGGAAGATCTCTTGAGGGAGTTTATCATTGCACCCCCTAAATTAGAAGCCCTTATTATGAAACTTTGTTTAGAAGCCAAAAATCCTTAATGCTTGTTGGTACAAGAACAGTCGTTCTAAAGCTGACCCACATTCTTACTATTCAATTTTAGAAACAAAAAAAATCCTTTTGATCTTTGGATTTTAAGGATTTTGAGATTTGGTGGTTTTGAGAAGTGTGTGTCATGAAGGGGAGCCAATGTCACCAAATCTCTAACTATTCGCATTGTTTAGTGTTTGAAGAAATCTAAGTGGGGATTCAACAAGTATAGCCATTTTGAACCTAGGATTGTAAAGTGATGAGTTGAAGAGTGACGAAAACACTTTTGGGGAAATTATATCCAATCTAAAATCAGAGCTTGATAAAGAAGAAAGCATTCTTTCTCAAGAGAAAAAATAAAAGGATAAATTCCTCTCATTTTGGTCACGAATGAAAGAGGCAAAGCT
Organism: Sequoia sempervirens; assembly: GCA_007258455.2. Lineage (NCBI taxonomy): Eukaryota > Viridiplantae > Streptophyta > Pinopsida > Cupressales > Cupressaceae > Sequoia > Sequoia sempervirens. The sequence continues at coordinate 11,792 of VDFB02114952.1, forward strand.
AAGTAAGTTGGTGGAAATTGTGGTAATTCCCGACAAAGAGAAATATATGGAGGTAAGAGAATCCCTCAAGCACCGCATTCAAGTGATCAAGTCTCTTATCGAATATGTCCACCAAGTACAAGAAGATGTAAAAGGACATCGTGTTATCCTTGAAAATGGAGTTAAGGAGTTACCAAGTAAGCTCCTTGATGAAGATCATATTTTCCTCCCAGCCAGTGAACTTTCATAGATCTACAAGGAAGCTATCATGAAGCATGTGGAGGATGCAAGCTTTTCAAAGACCTTCATGCATAAAATTTGTGACATACGAATTTCTCTTGATAATCTCAAGATGCATCTTGACAGGTGCAAGAAGATTCACTCATTTGCTAAAAGATCAATCACCAGAGTTCACACCATTGTGGATTACACTATTGGTCCAGAGAGGCATTCATCCTAGAGACAAAGAAGAGATATGAAGACTTCCGCACCCAATGCAAGGAACGATGAAGACTTCTTTTTCTCTAATGTTAGATAGTTTTTTCTTTCATTTACGCATTTTGTAAATAGTTCTTGACATCTTATATGTCTTTTTCCAAGATGTAATTACATGTAAAAACATAGATGTTTTCCCAAAAAGATGGACAACATCTTTGAATAACTCGACTTGTTAGGTGAAATTTTCCTAAATTAGCTCACCTAACTTTCCTAATTTTGCTCATCTACTTTCCTATATTTTCTCTTCCCTCTCTTCTATAAATAGAAGGGAATTCTTTTTTAATCTTTATCTTTTATCTTTTGCAACGAAGTGCTGCCCATTTTGAGAAGCAAATACATGAAACTTTGTGTTCATCTTTGTGTATCTATTTTGATGAATAAAGAAGAAATTTGCATACCAGACTTTGTGTTGGATCAATTGTCTTTTGATTTCATTAAGATTGGCAGCGATTAGTGTGTGAGATCTAAGGGCTTTGAATAAATCTGTGTAAACTTTGTGTTGCACTCTTTATTTGGATTTGTGATATTGTTTGGATACCTATTGGTGAATTATCTACAAGACTTTGTGCTTGTAATTGTTCATGTTGTTCATGGAATTGTTGTGTTGTATCTAGAAGACTTTGTGCTTCTAATACGATGCTTGTTACACATCTCAAGGATCTATTAGTGAAAAGCTACGGAACAACTTTGTGCCTTCATGAGCTTTTCTTTCTTATTTTATTATTTATTATTATCATGTCGGTATCTCTAAGCTTTACTTTGACAAGATAGAGATATTGGAATTACTACTTTGTTTTTAGTTTGAAGTTATATTGAATCATAACTACCAAATGTGAAGCATTGTAAAACGTATTATATGAAGAAAAAAAAAAAGAGAAGTATGAATGTGACACACCCCCATCTCGTAATTGTAGTATACATTTTGTGAATATTTAATTAGTTTTACTTAGTTTTAGTAAGTAGTAAGAAGAGTGCCTCCCCTTTCTAAGAGGAGAGATTTCATCTCACACAATTGTGGTTGAAATCAAGGTTGTGTAATCTATTAAAAAGGGATTACATAATTTTCACCCAATAGTTTTTTTGCGACTCCGCTGGGGAACGACACATGCAATTAAAGCCTCACGCTTTTGATTGAAGTGAATAAGTTTTCTAGTATCTTATTGTGATCTTGTATATTGTTATTTTTAATCTTTATCTTGTTTAGATCTACATTCTGGAAGATAGAAGGTATACACGAGGATTGAGGGCTCAAGGAGTAGCAAATCCACTTTTTGAAGACTTGTTGCAACATAATTCTCCACCTACTCTGCTAGTAAGGTCGTTGTTGAAACGCATAACAAGTTATCCTCCACAAAGGCTAAGATCTCCTCTTCTGAGTGAATCCTTTGTTTTCCACAGAGTTCTAGTGCAAGTACCTATTGTGCAACCTATCATGGCCACACCACCTATAGGACCTTGGGGAAATGCCTTCAGTCCCCTTCGTTTGGCCGCCCCTCTGCACGAACTTCCACGTGTTTCAAGAAAGCATCTTATGAATTTTTTGGGTGACGACAAACGACATCCCAATGAACACATTTCTTCCTTTTACATTGTTTGCGGTGTTCTTTGCATAGAACACAAAGACATTGTTGTGAGGTTGTTCATCGAATCTCTACAAGGAGTTGTTGCTAAATGGTTTTATACTCTTCCAACTGCTTTTGTCACTAATTGGAACACTCTTTGCACCAAGTTCGAGGAAAGGTTCAAACCTGTTGAAGATGCACATGCCTTATTGGCACAACTTACAACCATGTGGAAATAGGCCTATTAACCCATGCGTGATTTTGTGCCTAAGTTTAATATGCTGGTGACAAGAATCCCAAATGAGGTGAGATCAACCAATCATAATTTGAAGTGCTTCTTCATCAACACGCAACTCCCCAAAGTAAGTTTTTTCTTGCGTAGGGAAGCTCTCGCCAATGTTGAAGCATCTCAACAATTAGCTACCAGTCTTGAAGATGATATGATCCTTGCTGGAGAAATAAGGATGAGTACCAACAACAACAACAAGATGCAAGCATTAAGATCTTCAGCTTCTAATGCTAATGCTCCAAGTGTTAATTCTAATTTTGTTGATCCCATGGTTCCAAGGTTGGAAAATGAAATCTTGGCTTTGAAAAAGCAAGTTTCCAAAAAAAATCCCTACAAGGATGTCCCCAGAAGGACTTTCCCTAACTATGTTGGAAACAAAAATCATAATCATCTTCCATGACCACAAGGAAGACTCATGCTTGAAGCTCCACCTACCAATATTGTCGCGAGATACTAAGGCTAAACAAGATGAATATGCACAGTTGGATTATCCCATGGAAGAAAGTGTTGATCTCTTTCAAGATGAAGAAATGGAATCAACTAGCAACTCCAATATTGGCTATCTGTAAATGGTGAATGAATTTGAGGAGGACATGGTGATGGATGCATATGTTGTCTTTACACGACAACAACAAAATTAGCTTGATCAAACTCAAGCTACTGCTTACCAAAAAAGGAGAATCCATCAGTTACCATTGCAAAAAGAGGATCTCCTCTGCTTTGGCAACCCAAAAATGTAGAAAACAAACAAGTGTTCCTCATCCCCCTCCATCAGTTCCTACCATTCCCAAATATAATCTCCTAGTTTTGAAGACCAGTGTACCTTTTGTTAAACCTATCAGTGAAGTTACTACATCCACTTT
>VDFB02114954.1:0-12356 GCA_007258455.2 Sequoia sempervirens
CAACTACTAGTCTCTACTTTAGCCAAGAGGAAGTTCTCTATTTGAGATTAAATTAGTTCATTCTCCTTAAATCAAACAATATTGCTATAGTGCTTCAATATTTACAATCCAGCAATTGCATCTAGGGAAAAAAATAATCATTTATATATTTACATTTAATGCAAAACCTATTGAAATCTTGTATAGTATGCATACTTGTAAATCCTACCAATAGCTTTAGGTTTTAGGTCTTAGGGAGCTTCCCTTTATAATTTGAAAAACAGTTAAACTATATGTGTTGTGCTATTTTGTGTTATCTAGCAGTAGATGAATTAAAATGCTCACACCCTACGTACCCCACACCCTCACTGTTAATGATGATTGCAGCTTCAAGCGAATCCTTCTAGCCAGACTACATGGAGATAATAATTAAATGATAGACATGGCCTATTTAATTATTATACACGATTTTTGTGAAGTGACAAATCTCTTATATATTGGCGCGATTATCCATGAAGAAACTTTATTGATGGCCGACCTTCCTTGAAATTAGCATTTATTATTTGTAATTATATTGGCCGACCTATCTCTTGAAGAGGTGCGACCTCCCCTTCAATATGTATATATAGAAGATCATTTCATTCATTTTCATCATCAAGCAAGTTCGATTTATTACTTCATTCAAGTGCGAATTTCTTCAAGAGCAGGTTGCGAATTTCTTCAAGGGCAGATTTAGATATTAAGGAGGTGCAGATTATTTATCTGTCATTGCATCTTGTGTAGGTGCTAAAGATTGGCCTTGTGCTGGGCCCCATTGTAAAGAGAATTGTTGCCACTACTTTTATATATAAGAGAGATCTTTGTTGCTGGGTTTTTCTCCCTCAAGAGGAGGGTTTTCCCAGGGTATCTGCTGTGTTATTGTCTGATTTTGAATTATTAGCGGGTTTGAGAGGATCGTGATCAGATTATTGCTAATCAGCATACCCTACTTGTTCATTTGTCTACATTAGTCAAGATGGTGAACGGTTTGAAGGTTGAAGATAGACTCAAGGGAGCATCTAACTTCACTTCATGGAGATTTAGGATCATGCTTACCTTGCGTGAAAATGACTTGGGTGAGTTCATGGAGTCTAGCGTTTCTAAACCTGAGGAGGAAGAAGAAAAGTTGCAGTGGGTGAAGAAAGACATTAAAGCAATGAAGATATTGGTTGATTCCGTCAAGGATCATATTGTTCCTATCATCTCTAAGTTGAAGACAGCGAGAGATATGCTCAAGACCTTGGAAGAGATGTACGAAATCAACAATACCAGTCGAGCACTTGCACTAAAGCATCAATTGCATCATGTGAAGATGTCAAAGGGAGAATCTGTTATTGCATACTTCATGATGATTTCAGATTTGAGAGATCAGCTCTCAACAATAGGACATATGGTTGATGACAAAGACTTGACCATGCTCGCTCTCAATGGTCTACCTTTGTCTTGGGAATCCTTCATTCAGGGAATCAATGCAAGATCGAAATTGCCTAAGTTTGATCGCCTAAGATCTGATTGCATTCAAGAGGAATCAAGTTTGGTGGCAAGAGGCGTTGGTCAAAGTTCAAAGAATGAAGACATTCATGTTCTCGCCTCCCATACTTCAAAGAAGAAAGGAAAAGATGGAAGGAAGGGTTTCTTCAAAAGGAATCGAGACAAGGGAAATGATGTTGCACCTCCCTTCAAGAAGAAGAGAGACATGTCCAAGATTCAATGCTTTAGATGTGATAAGTTTGGGCACTTCGCTAAGCATTTCCCAACTAGACCTAAGCAACAAGTCACCATTGCGGATGTTGATGATGCCTCTCCACAAAAGGATTCAAGTGAATATTTGTTCTATTCAGCATTATCAAGCAGTGTACCTTCCGACACCAACACTTGGATAATTGACAATGGAGCTTCACGACACATCATCGGTTTTAAGGAGCACTTTTCAAGTTTGGTGGAGAAGGAGTCTTCCGAACAAGTCATCATTGGAGATGATGCCAGCTACTCCGTGAAAGGAATTGGGACATCTTCACTTCATTTGGATTCCGGCATCACACTTTAGTTGAGTAATGTTCTTTATGTTCCTAGAATCAAGCGCAATCTTATTTCTATTTCAGCTTTGGAAGATAAAGAATATCAAGTTGCCTTCTCCAAAGGCAAAGTTCTAGTATGGATGGAGAACTCTAGCTTCAAGGATGCTCAAGTAATTGGAGTTAGACATGAAAACCTTTACAAGGTCTGCACACGTTCTTTACAAGCTTTGGTTCATGACTCTTCAAGTCTATGTGGTCTCTGGCATCGGAGATTGGCTCACCTTCACTTTCGAGCCTTACCTATCATGGAGAAGATGGTAGTGGGCCTTCCTAAATTCAACCAGGAGCACAAAGGTACTTGCAAGGGCTGCGCATTGGGTAAGCATATAAAAGCCCGTTTTCATAGCAGAGAAAATAGATCTAAGTGTATTTTAGACCTTATTCATTCTGATTTATGTGGTCCTATGTCTGTTCCGTCTTCGAGTGGATTCTTGTATTATGTTCTTTTTATTGATGACCACTCTAAGAAGACTTGGATTTATTTTTTGAAAACTAAAGAGTCTGAGGAAGTGTTGGATAGGTTTAAAGAGTTTAAAGCCTTGGTAGAAAATCTTTCTGGTAAAAGAATTAAGGTCCTCAGATCTGACAATGGTGGAGAATACACCTCTGGCAGTTTAGGTGTATTGATCACCCGAGGATTAAGAGGAGTTTTGTGTTCCTATAATCCTCAACAAAATGAGTGTTGCAGAAAGAAAGAAGGACAATGTTAAGGCTGACAAGGCCATGATTCATGATCAGGGTACAGAAAAACCTTCTTATGGGCGAAGCTTCGGGCGGTATATGTTAGAATAGATGTCTCACTTAAAGGTCACCGGAAAACATGACTCAGGAAGAAGCATTCTGAGGGAAGAAGCCTGAAGTTAGTCATTTGAGGATCTTTGGATGTCCTGTCTATATTCATGTTCCCAAGGAAAAGAGAACCAAGTTGGAGCCTTCTGGCAAGAAGGGAATATTTGTGGGCTACAGTGAAACATCAAAAGCCTACAAAATATACATTCCAGGTCAGAAATTGATCGAGATCAGTAGGGATGTCACATTCGAGGAAGATGTTGCATTCAGGAGATCCAGGGGGATTCATATGGAGATTGATAATGAAGAGTCTCCTCAGGATATGGAAGTTGACCATATCTCACGAGATTGAGAGGAACTTCAAACCAAAGAAGATATTGATCTGGTGAACCCTTGGAACCTCTTGATGGGCCCTCTTGACATTGTTATTGGGAGAAAGACCTCTATGGGCCAGCGTGCTATGCAAGAGGCTGAAAGTTTGCAGCTCCTAGAGGCACATTGAGGAGAAGCAAAGGCCACATAAGTTCTCAATTATGTTGCCTTGATGGAGTCCGAGATATAGAATCCAGGAGCCTACTGTGTTGAGGAAGCATCTAGTCATCGGAGTTTGGAGAGATGCTATATGTGAGGAGAGATATCGATCAATTCTTAAGAATGATGTTTGGGATATTGTTCCTAGACTCGAGGGCAAGTCTGTGGTATCTTCTAAATGGCTATTCAAGATTAAGCATGCTACAGATGGAAGCATAGAGAAGTACAAGGCAAGATTTGTGGCTTGTGGGTTTTCTCGAGGAAAGAAGGGAGTTGATTCTGAAGAAACCTTTGCTCACATTGCTCGCTATATACATCGAGAACCATCATTGCTATTACTGCATCTAAAAAGGATGGAAGATTCACCAGATGGACATGAAGACAGCCTTTCTCAATGGAGTGATTGAGGAAGAAGTTTATATAGAGCAACCTGATGGATTTGAGGTTCATGGAAAGGAGTCACATGTTTGCAAACTGAAGAAAGCCTTGTATGGTCTTAAGCAGGCTCCTCGTGCTTGGTACGAAAGGATTGATCGTTACCTGTCAAGCTTGGGTTTCTTGAAGAATGATGCTGATTCGAATCTCTATTTCAAGGTAATCAATGGTGAAGCATTAATTTTGGTTTTATATGTTGATGATTTGATCCTTATTGGAGAAGATCACCTGATTCTTGAGTGTAAGAAAGAGTTGACCTCTGAATTTGAGATGAAGGACCTTGGGCTCATGCATTACTTCCTTGGCCTAAAAGTCTGGCAGAAACCAGATGAGATGATTCTAAGTCAAGGGAAGTACACCATTGATATACTTAAGAGATTTGGCATGATGGATTGCAAATCCATGTCCACACCTATGGAGACCAACTTACATAAGTTGAAGGAGGCTGCAGCTAATTTAGACTTGGTGGATCCTACCTTGTACAGACAACTAATTGGATCTTTGATGTATCTAGTTAACACTAGACCTGACATTTGCTATGCAATGAGTGCACTTAGCCAGTTTATGTGTGATCCGAGACAGATACATCTTATTGCAGCTAAACATATCCTGAGATACTTACGTGGCACAGTTGGATATGGGTTGAGGTATTCTTCAAATGCAGACTTGGAGTTACATGGTTTCACTGATTCTGATTGGGCAGGTTGTGTCACAGATCAGAAGAGCACCTCTGGTTGTTGCTTCAGTTTGGGTTCAGCTATGATTTCCTGGTGCAGCAGGAAGCAGTCATCTGTAGCATTGAGTACAGCAGAGGCAGAGTACATTGCAGCTTGTATGGCAACTCGGGAAGCAGTATGGCTTCGTAAGCTCCTTGCAAGATTGTTTGGACAATCAATGGAGCCTACTTTCATTCATTGTGATAATCAAAGTTGTGTGAAGCTTTATGTCAATCCTGTGTTCCATGACAGAACCAAGCATGTTGAGATCAAGTACCACTACATTAGGGATATGGTACTACGGAAGGCTGTACAGTTGAGGTACATCAGCACTAATGAGCAGACGGCAGATATTCTCACCAAGCCTCTCGCCAGGATAAAGTTTGTGTACTTTCGAGATAAGCTTGGTATGGTGGAGAATCCAGCCTTGGTGATGGAGAGTCACCGATGTCAGTGAGCCTTGTTTAATGGGTTCTTCTCACGAGAGAGAAGTTCAAAGGTGAAATTCCTTGTTTAATGCATTTCTCTTTGAGATTTGAAGTGAAAGCCCTTGTCCACCCTCTGAGCTGAGTCATTGTGGATGTCATGTGTGTGACTCCATGACACATCTTGTACTTGTGAATGTCATGTTGAGGTGACAACATCACGCAAGTGATGAACACTTGTACACACCATAGTATGGTTGTAGCCATTATGGTTGATATCGTGTTGAGGCGATATCTAATATCACATTGAGGTGATATTCTTCTTTTCACATTTGGTTGTAGCCAATGTGATAGACATCACGTTCAGGTGATATGTCTTGTGTAGCTGGAAGTTCTCTCCCTAGCTGAGAGGGAGTGTTAATGATGATTGCAGCTTCAGGCGAATCCTTCCAGCCAGACTACATGGAGATAATAATTAAATGATAGACATGGCCTATTTAATTATTATACACGATTTTTGTGAAGTGACAAATCTCTTATATATTGGCGCGATTATCCATGAAGAAACTTTATTGATGGCCGACCTTCCTTGAAATTAGCATTTATTATTTGTAATTATATTGGCCGACCTATCTCTTGAAGAGGTGCGACCTCTCCTTCAATATGTATATATAGAAGATCATTTCATTCATTGTCATCATCAAGCAAGTTCGATTTATTACTTCATTCAAGTGCAAATTTCTTCAAGAGCAGGTTGAGAATTTCTTCAAGGGCAGATTTAGATATTAAGGAGGTGCAGATTATTTATCTGTCATTGCATCTTGTGTAGGTGCTGAAGAGTGGCCTTGTGATTGGCCTCATTGTAAAGAGAATTGTTGCCACTATTTATATATATAAGAGAGATCTTTGTTGTTGGGTTTTTCTCCCTCAAGAGGAGGGTTTTCCCAGGGTATCTGCTGTGTTATTGTCTGATTTTGAATTAATTTTCTGTGCATTAAATCTGATCATTAAAATTTACACTCACATCATGCATACTGTTGCAGCATCATGCCTACATTCCAGCTAGTTTTTCATATTTGTGCCCTACTTACACACACACCTGCACACCACTATATACTTGGTTAAAACCTTATCTGATTTTTCTCTCTTTAGATACTAAAAAAGAGAATTTCAAAGGCACATCCCACTCTTCCATCTGGTACATACACCCCCTAATTCCGGTACCTCTTGCCTTGTACTAAAACTTCCTATATTGTCTTCCAATTCACTATCTTACTTTTGATTCATTACATACAAAGGGTTCATTTCCAAACTTTGTTTAGCTTGTCAAAGCTAGAAATGAAGATGATGTTTCCTTTCCTTTCCTTTTCCAAACAACCATATTGCCACATACTTGGAACTTTTGTAATTTGTCAATTTGTACTTTTTCAATAATCAAAATATGATATTATAGTGTAAATGTGGAAGAGGCATAAAAATGAAATGATAATTGATATTCGATATTCATTATTCTATATTTACAAAAGGAGAGGAAAAGCTCCTTATATAAAGAATTACAAGACAATGTTTCTAGAAAGAAACAATCGTTAACTAAAGCAAATAACGGAAAGATACTAAAAGCTAACTGAAACAAACTAAGTTAACTAAAAGTAAACTACCGACTAACTAAAATCTAAGATGACCATTAAATATTACAATTAATACTTTAATACCCTCCCTTAATGGTCATCCTACGAACATAAATTAAATTTATCCATGATCTTCTGGAAGCATATTATCGGTGACTGATAGTTGGAGAAGCGTAACCATCTCGCGATTACTGATCCTTTCCCACAAAACAATCAAATCTAGACACTGGCACTCAAAAATTGTGAGCCTCCTCTGCTTCCAGATATTATAACTCTTTACATTGAACCTTTGCATACTTTCCAACATTACATTGGTCAAAATTCTTCCCAAAAAAATATGCTTCAAAAATCTGCTCAAAATAATCTGCTTCAAAAAACTTTTGAAACTTTCCCTTTACAAACCCTCAATTTTAAAAAAAAAAGAATCGGCAAAAAAACTTCTGATTCAAGTAATTAGCCACAATTTTTTATTGCTCAAAAAATTCACCAAAAATGGGCGTATGCACTAATACCATGAAATGATAATTGATATTCAATATTCATTATTCTATATTTACAAAAGGAGAGGAAAAACTCCTTATATAAAAAATTACAAGATGATGTTTCTAAAAAGAAACAATCGTTAACTAAAGCAAACTAAAGCAAATAACGAAAAGATACTAAATGCTAACTGAAGCAAACTAAGCTAACTAAAAGCTAAGATGACCATTAAATATTACAATTAATACTTTAATAAAAAACAATAGCCATAGCTACTGAAACCAAGATCATAAAATGTAATGTCCCCATTTTGGCCATACGCTCTTCTTTGACTGATAGCTTATTTCTGGAAATCCGTAGGTTGATCAAAAGTGAAATTAGGGTTTCCTTGCTTGGGGGTTTGTGGCATTTCTAGGTATTTACTATTTTTAGTAAATACTATTTTAGCTGATGGTTAGGTTATTAAACTTTCATTAAAGTCTTGATTCAGCTTCGATTCACTTTTATTTGGTTTTGAGTGAAACTTACTATTTTTGGCGGTGGCTATTTTTAAGTAGAATATAATTTTATGGCATCATCAGCGGTTCAACTCAAGTCATCTTGTTATCCATCAGTCTGATTTGGCTTTGGGTTTTATTTTCTCCAGGTGAGTTTTAACTTAGTCAATTTCATGTCTTGAAGTTGTACCCCATGCCTAGGCTTGATGACTTCAAGTTGTTTTAAAGAAGGGGACATGGGGGTCAAGTGAGCATTTAATTATTTAATAAATGCTTTATTGTTGCAATATGAAATGGATGCCTAAAGGGGAAGTTGAATGATATTTTATTATTTCAAAAAGTAAAAGGCAAAAAGGTGGCGTCCCTTTTGGAAGTTGAAGTGATTCAACTTCTTGGAATTTGAAGAGTTCTTGTTGCTTCATTTGCCAACTAAAGCTTATATATTGCTGCTGTTTGAAGAGCTGATTATCGAATGTTTATGCTAATGTTATGCTGTCAAAATGACAACTTGTTTAATACTTCGAGGGATGCTTACCTCCTAGTTCCAATCCAATTTCGTGTTTGAAAGACAACACCTAGTTGGTCTTATTGCTGCTTCTCAATCAGACTAGCAGATTGTGCTTCAAAGTTGGTGAATTTTGGTGAGAATTTCAGTTTTAATGTTGCTGATGTATATACAGCTGAAGGTGTTTTTCATTTACAGCTTTTGATGTGAATTTATTTTGGTTATGGGTATTTGATCCTTGCAATTCTATGCTAATGGCGATCATATTTGGAGAATTTCAGAATTTAATTCCAAGTATTTGATTTTTAGCAAGAGAAATCGCCCCTCTTGAGGGCCGTACCATCTTGAGAGTGCTTTGGGATTCGTGCAAAATAATATCATGAGTTTTGATGCAGTTTTGTGGTTTGAGTTTGGGCGCCTATCCTCCAAAGAGACTTTGCATTTCGTTTCATTCAATTCAGAGGTATATTGAAGGAGTTGTGATCATTTTTATGAGTTTGCTGTTTGCTGATAGACATTTCCAGATTGCAGATTTTTATATCAGACTTGTTAGTTTTTGATATAATGCTGGTTTGAGCTTCAATTCTTCATCTTATATCATTGTAAATGTTAGAGGAAGTGATACTCTAACTGTTTAATGTTCTTGGAAGATTATCTATTCTATTTGCAGCTGTTCTTATTCTTTGTAAAGCTAGTTAGTAGTACTAACAGCTCTTCCTTTACTTGCTGCAATTTTATATCTGTTTTACACTCCCACAATTGAGTGGTTGAGTTTTAGAATAAACTTATATCTTGTTTGTAATTTCCCCCCACGTTATAAGTGGTTGTGTGGACAGTATTCCCCCCACGTTAATAAGTGGAAGTGAGGATTTAAATGGCTGGCTTGCCGCCTTTAATAATGTAATAATCTTACCCACTGAATAAGTGGAGTATCCCCACTGCTTGTGGATGCCTGCATCAGCAGCTGAATTGTAATTTCAGTTCAGTTTATTCCTAATGATCCTCTGACCATATGCTATCACCTCGCCCACATTGGGATCTTGGTGAACATTCTTGGTTAGAGTTACTTTCCATGCTGATTTGCATTTGGAGCTAACGCTAATCAGTGATTGGTTGCTGATTTGTGTTAAAATTTGGGAAAAAATTAAGGGGAATATTTCATAAAATAAGCTTTGTCACAATCGAGAACTAAAACTAATCAAAAGACCTGAAATTATGTTTTAACAAATTGTATTAAATAACAAATTGAATCTAGTTAAAAGCATATGAAACCAAACAAATTAGAAAGTTTGCAAAAGATAGTGAAAATATCTAGAACATCACAAAATTGCGAACTTTAATAAATTAATATCTATTAACTAGTTTCAAATAATATTTATGTAGTAAAATGAGATGTAAGTGAAACAAATAGGGCAAAAATGACCAAAAAGATAATTCTACGAATAAATAGTTACCCTTTCCCATTTCTCTAGTTTGTTTAACCTTCAAGCCTTGACCATGCCCTGCTAGAGCAAGCTTGTCATAGTATTTCTGTGTAATAAACAAATTCAATGATTGTAAGAAGCTTTATTCCCTTGCTAAACTGAAATAAAATAAAACACCATTGCAATCTCAAAGAGCACAACTAAGACAGCTCATTCACAAAATAAATATTTTTTTGATACAGAAGTAAAAGATCGCCTCATAAGATGTGTTCAAATAAATAGAGCATCCATAACTGCAGAAATGTTTTGCATCCCTAAAAATCAATGTCTATGCTTGCTTTTTCTCATTTCTTGTCAAGATTGATCATTATTATGTGTTAACCAAATTCAACTTGTGGACTTCCCCATTAGTTGGCAAAATTGCTATGTTCCAAAGTGTTTCAGGCACAGGAACAGCAGGACGGCAGATGACGGTGTTTCGGGGATGGCAGTCTGAGGGCCACTTTTTGGGGATGGAAGAGGGAACAGCAATGAATATATATATATATATATACACAGAGAGAGAGAGAGAGAGAGAGAGTCAAATTTCTGCAACGTAATTGACAGCAGCAATATAACATGATACCGTTAAAAACTTGAAATAATGCTAGACAATGTCTGCAGAAGCCTACACACCAACCATATCCCAAAAAAAATTGTTTGGCTGCATTACTCACCCAATATCACACTGTACTAAACCATGGCCAATTCACCTTTAATCTCTTCTGCAACTGACAATACTAGCTGACTCTAATACCATATCAAAAATTTTGAAGTTTGAGACTTTGAGATAAAGTTTGAACAGTGAAATCAGAAACTCAAATTATTGTTGTTAGTGTTAACTGTTATATAACTTATATCATTAGCTATGAATCTGAATCATGATATATTTATTGCTTTTATACTAGTGTCACTGCTGTAATGATTAATTTTATTGCTGTTATACTGCTATCGTGATATATTTATTGCTGCTGTTAAAATCTTGTCATGTTATACTGCTGTTATAATGATGTTATGATATATTAAACAGTTTTTTCTAATGTTATGAATGATTTTTTTTAAAAACATTATAAAAACTTGCCTATCTATCGGGGACATTCAGCCATCCCCAAGAAGGTTGAGGGACGTCTCTACCGTCTCTAGTCATTTTGGGGACAGCCAAATGTCCCCACAACATTTTCTATTACTGCAACACATTTCAAAGATTTGAAGATTTTTGGGGATGGCCGAGGGACATCCCTTACCATCTCACCATACTCAAAATGCCATTGGGGAGGGAAGCAATTTGAAGGCCAGGGATGCATCCTCATGGAACACAGCAAAGTTGTTATGTCTCGGTCTTGGTTTTTCGACTAACAAATTTTGCAAAATGATGGAGGTTGCAGCTATTCAATATGAAATAACAATGAATTTTGAAGGTTATTGATGGCATCAACAATGAAGTATGAAAATGGCCTAAGTACATGAAAGTTCCACCTTAGCTTAAGTGAAGGATATCCTCTTCAAAATCTATGGTGCAAATTTGAAGTGGCTTTTCCACCTGGTTTCTCTACCTAAGGTCTCAAACTTGGCTCAAGTGAGTGGAAATTCCACCTACCTTGCAAAGGATGGAAATAAGTGATATAAACCCCTAGGCACAGAGTTGTAATGGCTTAACGATCTAAAAACTCCACCTAGCATTTGAAAAGTGGTTTGACTAGCCAATATCTCCACCTTGGCGTAAGTGGAGTAAAGTTCTACCATTTCACTTAAAGTTGTGTTGGCGTGACAATTCGCACCTATGGAGTATGAATTGGCCACGGACAGCTATGCAAAATAGTGCGTAATGACTGCTCTTCAAATAGGAGGGGAAGCTCCCTCTTGTGCTGATATGTGTGAAAAAGTAAAGTAATCTAACTCCTATCTTTTTGACTCAGTTGGAAGAGGCACAAGGTTTAAGGAAACCAAGAACATTGCAGCTAAGGATTTTCTCTGGTTTTGCAGATCTTTAACTACAACTAAGCTAAACGCTAAACTATCCTATCTCCTCAAGAAACAAAGCATGAGGATTTAGGAGCAAGGAATTGGTTTTATGATAATCTTTAAGTCAGGATTTCCAAGGAGATGACGACACCTATCCGAGGCATAGGCTGAAAGAAAGATTTTTGGCACTACATCAAACGACAAGCTTCACTTCTAACTTCCTAAGGAGATGACGACACCTATCCAAAGTGTAGATATGAACCGAAGGTTATTTAAACACAACATGAAATAATAATTGGGACAGTAGATTGCATATCGAAACACGCATAACAATAAACGATCAAACCAGCCATCATATTTAATCTAAGGTGAACAAGTACCATAATAATAACATTCAGGTAAGGCGACTAAGTTATTTATTATCACAATAAAAGTTCTTGAACAGATACAAAATAGCAATACTCCAGGTAAGGTTGTGTTGTGACCTTTTTCACACATCGCCCCATTGCAAATGGGGACCCCCTATTTTCGCTTTTTGCCTCGGTGTTGCAACTGCTTATCACTTGTCTTTTTACAATGAGGTCATCATTTTGAGGGTTCCAAGTCAGTCTTTTTGCAAGTCATCTGAGCCAAGTCAAGAATCCATGCTTGAATCAGTGCGTAGACGTCATGGAAGCGCTCAGAAGGCCCAGGAAACGAAGATCGCCTGTGAATTCGGCCAATTCTAAGACTTCCTACTTTTTAGGAAATTTTGCTTTTTTTCGATTTTTCATTTTTGGCATTTTTGGGCCAAACAAGGTTCCCTATTTTTTAGGGTTTGCTTTTTCTA
>VDFB02114955.1:0-12739 GCA_007258455.2 Sequoia sempervirens
AGTAGAAAAAGGTGAATCTTCCAAAGGAGAACAGAAAAAGGGTAAAAGAAAACTACATGAATCCTCTAGGGTAACTCGTAGTAGCTCCAAAAAGAAAAAGCAAGACTTGAATGAAGAGAGCCCTAGCCATGCTGAGACCATTGTGTCCACTCCTGAAGAGACACCTACATTTCAAACCCCTGTCTCTGAAGGCCCAAAAGAAACTGTTACAGCCCATGAGGAAACCCACACACCAGTGCATTCCCCTGAGCAGGCATTAGGAATTGTATGTAGAAAATATCAATTAAATGTAAAAATATTAAACAGAGGAATGAAAAACACATAAATAATAACAATAAGAGACAATATTTAGCGTGGTTCACCTAAACTTGGGCTACATCCACCAACAGAGAGTCTAATATTATTATCTAGTAAATCAAACCAATTACAACTAGTAATCCTTGCAACTCAATACTGCTACAAATGCTACAATACAAATGTCAGCAAAACCCAAATATAGCCTTTATCAAGACTGTATCCGGTTACAAAATAGGGTTTTTATAACCGTGTAATAAAAAGAAAATAACACCCTAACCCCTGGACCTTGCAAAGAGGGCCTTTGCCCTGACCGATTAAATAATTTGGGTGGAAATCGCACTGATAAAAGTGGGGAAAATTTAACCTCTAAGTTTGATTAGGCTCCACATACGAACAACAACCTCATAGCCCTCCTGAAGGCCCCAATTACAACTCCTGAAAGAACCCCTGTTGCTGAAATCCATGACTCTAATGAAGATTCTAATGAACAATTAGAAGAGAAAGAATCCTTAGAGGAATTTGAACAAGAAGAGACCATGAGATCCCCTACACCTTATCTGAATTATGAGAAAATAAAAGGAAAAGAACCGTTGATTGAAGAAGAATAAATTCATGAAAAATAGAATGAGGAAGAATTAGAAACTGAGGAATTGTTAAGGGCTATGAAAATGTCTAAAATGGAAGCTAAGTTAGAGAAAGAAAAGAAGAATATACAATTTCTTGAGAAAAAATTAAGAAAAGAAGAGGAATTACAACAATCCCTCAACAAAACTTGGGAAATGGAAAGAGAGATTGAACAAAGAGAAGCAAGGTATAGAGAGAAATTGAATAAAAATGAGGAGGCTTTACAACAATCTAGTGCGCAAGCATTAGCAAGTGTTGAGGAATTTACAAAATTAAAAGAAGAGCAATTAGAACAACAATCTCTGAGGTTTTATTCTCAAGAAGCCTCTACTTTTGTGGCCCCACCACATTACCTTGCTATGCCTTCAATTCCATCTAATATTCCATCAGATGTTCCACAAAAGACTCAACATAGATATCTCTCCTTAGCAGCCCTAAAATTCAAGCATGAAAATGATCAGCAAAAAAAGCAAGTAGAGAAATTAGAGGAAGAAAAAAATGAAATTGAAAGAAGACTTGAGCAAGCAGCAGAGATAAGTTCTACAATGTTGTCAATGAGAAGACTAGTAGGAGTATATGCTTTACTTTTCAGACATAAGTTTCTACAATGGAAGCTTAATCAATTAATTTTAAGGAGAAGCTTAAAATATCACAATGATAAAGATTTTCTGCAAGATTACTTACATAGCCACCTTGATATTCAAAATCAAATGTGTGAGTTTTTCCAGCACGGGTTTTTAATGGGGGATAATGATGATTCTATGTTAAATATTTATGTTGGTGAGATACAAATTAGGTCATTTGTCTCCTTAATGCAAAATCAAGTTGAATGGTTAAATAGAATGGAAAGATACAAAGAGGCTCAGAAAAAGTATGGTTTACCAATGAGGCCTGAAATGCCTCATGCAGATAAATATATCAAAATGGTACAATCAGTGGTAAGGCTAAATCACATCAATCCTCTTTATGTTTCAAATTTGTTGAATAGTATATCTACATTCTAGAATTTAGAAGGGACACTTCCTCCATTGGCAATAAATTCATGTGAGGAAAGATATTTACTCATTCCTGAGTCAATAAGAAGAAGAGAGCCTATAAGCCCAAACAATCTCAAATGGAGCTTGATAAGAGTTAGACATATGGTCACCTTGATTGAACAAAAACAAGAATTATGGGTTGGTATGTGGTTCAGAATGCCAATTATCATCATGCCCACTCCAAAACTCAATGGACCAGCAAATATTCCAAAGGAAGTGATAAGACCCTGGTTTGAGAAGCTAAGACAAAACCATGGCTTTGCACTCAATACCAAATTTCCACAACAATACAGGGAAGGAGTGTTTAACTGTTGCATTTGGATGGAAGTAGTGAACAAGGACAAAGAAACCACCATAATTCTTGACAAAGAACCATGAGGACATGGTTCACAACAAGTGGGGAAGAATGATGAGAGGCTTAGATATACTTTCATATAAATCATTTTATGTTTAAAAGACTTGTTATTTTTCTTAAGTAACATGACTAGTGGTAGACTATAGACTAATATATTTACTTGCTGTGCTTTATGTTTGGATAATTTGGTAGATATATTTGAGGTAATACTTTATGTTAAATGTGTTGCTTTTATGATGATATTGATGAGTTAATTATGCAGTGTTAATCTTTTACTGCCATAATTGGTATCCTTTTCTTAATGGTTTTATTCAAGGTATTTAAAATATTGATGATGAAGTTAAACTCCCTATTTAATCAAGGAAGATAATCCATAGTAGGAAGTCAGCCTGGCTAGATGATGAATCACTCAAGTCCAAATCAGTTCTTTGTGATGGGTTCGGAACTTCTGGTCCTAGCACTAGATTTAGCATATTTCTCTAATAATATTTTCCAATCCTGTTTGGATTTCTACTTTAGTTTTATTAAATCTTTGGTTGGATCCTTGGATGTGAATTAATGCCATGTTGTGAATTGTCAGGATATAGACATAAATATCCATGTTTTGGGATTTAGATAGGAGTTAGATAATTTTCAAGCTGAAATCCTATAATAGATTATAATCTCTAATATATTTGTGGTACATTAACATTGAATGTGAAGTGTTAGATGTTAAAGCTGGAATGTTAAGTTAGTTTGAATCACTTTCAACAATTTTGTTGGAATCACTCTTAGGTTTAATTTATCATAGTTAGAATGGTTTGTTAGATTCATTGTAAGGTTTATTAAGTTAATTAGGTTTAGATGTTGTTTGTAAGAATTAAGTTTGGTAATTATCTGTTAAGTATAATTGAAGCAATGATGGGAACTTATGGAAAGATGGAATTGAAGTTTATTGGAAATATATTAATGGAAATTAGTATTTATGTTTTCTAGATTGATCATTATTTCCTTGCAATTCATTTCTATTCTTTAAAATAGTATTTATTTTCCAGCAAATCTTAAGATAGATTTCTTTCGAAGTAAATTAGAATTAAATTTTGATTTTTAATTCTAGATTAAGAATTAAGATAAATGTTAGTATTTTCCATGAATCGGTCTCAATCAAGTCAAATGAAGTCAGAAATAAGTTGAAATAACTTTAAATTAGGAAGTAAGACAAAATTAATCCTTAGGAATTAGTTGCTAAAGTTCAGCTCCTAAGAGCTCCTAAAAGCTCCTAAAAGCTCCTGGAGGAGCTAAATTGACACCTGAAGTCACTGTTTATAGTACAAACCCCCCCAAAAGTCCATGACAAACATCCTTATCACATATAGCTCTAAGACAGACCCAGTTCAATAATTAATTGACTAAATGATGCAAGTTGTGACATCAACGACCTTTCCCATCAATGGGTGTTGGTTGGGATGAACTAGAAGGTCCTAAAATTGATATGTGGGTTCTATGGGTAGTCACAACATATTGATGGTCTTTACCTTTTACAAAAATCATAGAAACACATGGGTCTACATTGGTAATGCATCCAACAATATTACTATAATTGAAAGGAACCTTGTTGTAGCTTATATTGTTGGTTTAATTATCTTGACCACTATTATTAGACCCAATGTTGGCATTAGATGTGTTAGGACCTTGATTGTGCTTGGGGAATGCATTTTGGAATATTTGTAATTGAGCATTAGACAAGGTAGATTGACTTCCCTCAAGCACAATATCTCTTCAATCAATAAGATCTTGGGTGTAGCCCTTAAGACCTTGACATTTGTTCATGGAATGACCTTTGATCCTATGATAATCACAGTATTTGTTTTCCTTGTACCAATTAGGGTTTCACTTTGAATTGTCAAAAGTTTTGGTAATAGGATAGGTAATTGCATTAGCTTGAACAAACCTTTTGAAGACTAAATCTAATGATTATCCTAAAGGAGTGAATGTACATTTGGTGTTGCTTGATTAGACTGATTGGATTGAGGGGGAGGACGTGGTTCACCTTGTGGCACAAATATAACATTGGTGACTGGTGGCATTTGAGGGGCATTCTATGACCTCTGAGAAGTGTTAGCTACTTGGATATGTTTAGTGTTAGTGACACCATCATTAACAACATTCTTATTCTTATTCTTATTCCAATAGTGTGACCTATCCCCAAATTGTTTGTCCTTATCATCTTTAAAGATTTTAATAATCCCTTTAGCAATGAGAGCCTTCTCAATGGTGGTACCCTTTTTAATAACCTCTGCAAAGGTAGTCACACAATGGAGACATAGGTTATGATCCAACTCTTGATGGGAGTTTGCAAAAAATATGCCTACCAACTTGTTCTCAAGAAGACTACACTTAAGTCAGCTAGCTAGAGCTCGCCACCTTTGTAGGCAGCTAGAAAATGTCTCTCAATCATGTTGTTTATCCTTTAGGAGATCCATGGTGTCTATGTACTTCTCTAGATTGAAAGAGAAGTGTGTGACAAACTTCTTTAATAAATCAACAAAGGTGGAGATTGATCCTCGTGGAAGGTGGAAGAACCTCTCTAAACCTTGTCTTGTTAGGCTTCGAGGGAATAGTCAAAGGAGGTCATTATCATTGTATAGAACCTCCTAAAAATGCATGTAGAACTCCTATAGATGGTATTAGGGATCTCCTTTTCCCTTATACTTGTTGAATTTTGGAATTTCAAAAGTGCTTCGGGAAAGGGGTTGTGGAAATCAATGGATCAAATAGATAGGGGAAAATGTCCTTGAATTTGAATGACTTCTTCGAGGTGCTAGCTTGCAATTCTTTGAGTGCATATTTCATGTCCTCCCATTCTTTATTGATTGGTGTAGATGGGGGAGGACTTGTTGGATTGGATTTATCATAGGGAGCATATTAGTGATATGGTGGTGTAGGTGGAAGCAATTGATCATAAGATATCAGTGGATATGAAGGGACTTGTTGGTATTCATCAATGTAAGTGGTTTGTGGATTGGTGTAAATTTTCTATTAAGAAGGTGGCACTTGATAATATGATGAAGAGGCACCTTGTTGCTTGGATGATTCCCACTGGTGATATGAAGGATTGGATTGATAATCATATGTAAATTTATTTAGGATATATGGGAGAGTGAACTGTAAGATTGAAGTTATTGTTAGTAGATGTCTTGTAGAGGTTTGAGTGCGTAAGGTGAGATTTATTTGTTAAATTTCTTTGAATTGTAATAATTAGGATTAGGGATTTAGAAGTATTGCGTTTTGTCTAAGTGTAGCAGTAGAGGTAACTCCACAGCAGTGTAAGTTGATAGTAACAAAGCTGTCATAAAGGTAAGAGGTGCAATTGTGTGGTATTGTGTTGCTTAAGATTGACTTACAATGCGAAGAGTTATTGTAATTTGTAGAGTAATTTATAGATTGTGAAAAAATTTAGAATTGGGGTTATTGTTGTAGATAGTAGTAAGGTAGTTGTATGGTGTGGGTGATTGCTAATATTTCCCGTTCACCGAATTGAATTAAGGTTGATATTGATATTTATTGAATTAACTTGTGTTTGATGTTGAAGAATAGTGATTAGAGCATTAGTAAGATGATTATTTGTAGGTGTTCAAGCCAACTAGAAGATTAAACAATAGCAATGATAAGTTTAATGGGCGTATTAATGGATGAGGGTTATAGTACAAAAAATCAAAAGAGATTATCTGTCATTTCCCAGTCCCACATGATGGCAATTTGGTTGGTTGGTGGAAGAAGATGGTATGGATAGTGTGAGGATAGCACCTTGTAGGTTACATACTTTGTGTGCAGCTCCCACAGGTGAAATTCAAACAAAGGGAGATCACAAGCAATAACAAACATCATTTTTGAACCCTGGTTGATACTATGTGTCTTGCAAGGTAACCTGAAAAACCTGAGGAACCTAAGGGATTGATGATCCTTGATAATCTTAAGAGATTTGAGGATCTTGTGGGTGAGAAGGTATGGTCCTAAAAAGCTGTGACATGTCAAACCCAAGTAGCGTTCTAGCATCTCTCATAAGTGTTTCATAGAAAAAAATCGGAGGGTTTGCCACCATAAGTCAACAAGATAATAAACCACTATATTTTTCACTATAAAACATACAATTATGAGGGCCAAAATTCATAAATAACAATCAAAAACTAATCCTAACTGTTATAGCAATGAAAAGGGAAGTTTTGAGAGACTAGAATGATGTGTACCTTGCTGCAACAAGGTTATTTTTAGGTCACAAAGGACTCATTCACCTTTACAAGCGAATGGGTCCCTATTAGGGTTTTTGAAACTAAGATTTGGGTTCTATTCCTTGATGCCTCAACTCTTAAATCCTTGGTTATCAGCTCCAAAAACCTGTAACAAATTTTGTAGCCTTCTTTTCGTGTTCTTGCAATATGAATGATAACTTTTGCAACTTGGCAACTTTGACAATTTTGCTTCAAACTTGTTCTCCACTTGATCTTCAACCAATAAATCTAAAAACAAACATTCAAGAGGAGAAAAACTTGGTTATTAGTGAATAGGTGCATTTTCCTAAGTCAAACCCCATTTAGATAATTAAACCAAACGATGAAATAATGAAATTGAAGCATGAACATGAAACAATGAAATGTTGATACCTTGGAAGTTGTCTTGGAATGCAAATATGAAAACTAACATAAGGTGGCCATGAAGAATGTAGATCTTGATCTCAAATTAGATGTGAAACAATGCTTTCAATTAGATCCTCAATGCTACATCAACAATTTTAGCTCAACAACATGCTTGAATGTACTATGCCTTTGACATGATGAAACGATCTAGAATTGTTGCAATAAAACTTCACTATTATTTCTTTGAATTCCTTTTAAATTATCTTGTGAACTCTTGTGTAAGTGCTCTTGATTTCTTATGAAGTTCTAGGATTGCTTGTTAGATGAAAATATGTGAATTAATCTTATATTATACTAAACCTAAGAATTAACCTTAAAATTCAAATAATCCAAGAACATTAGATCTAGAATTGAAAGTCATTAAAATACCCACAATTGAATTCAAAAAGAGGTGTCCTATGTTAGGAGGACCCATTCACCACTAAAGGCGAATGGGTCCTAGCACAACTTTCTAGGACTATGCTTCGAGGGGATGAAATAACATCAAAAACCCATTTCAAAAATGCCAAGGGGTGTCCTATGTGGAGAGGACCCATTCACCACTAAAGGAAAATGGTTCCTAGCACCATTTTCTAGGACCTTAAAATTTCCAAATTAAATGTCATTCCATATCATTATTGGGTGTTGGGATAGATCCTTTGAAAAGTGTAATTAATAAGGCTTAAATTTGAACTAAAGGGCCAATTAAGCTTATTAATTAATAAAACCCTAAATAAGTGTGAAAGTGTAATACAACACTTTACAACACCCAAAATAAGGTACAATTTAAGTCCATTTTATTTAAAAGGGCCCTAGATTCAATGTAAATTTGTACAACACATTAAAAAACTAAATCAAGGCATTATTAGGTTAATTTTATGTCAATTATTCCCAAATTACGTGGGAAAAAGGGTTACTTTTTTCTACACTACATTTTTCCCCCACTTTAGTGAGAGTTTTGACCCATAAAAACCTGCACTAAAGTAGACATTCAAGACACATAAGTATGCAACAATAATAATGATACATAGTCATACCCTATCAAAGGCCAAGAAAAATAAAGAAAAATAAAGGATCAAGCACAACCATTCCAACATAATGTGGAATGGGGCTCAATGGGGCTCTTTGTCTATAACATAAGATGCTCACTTTGGGGTAGTGGAACCTCAGTCTATCCACTAGGTGAGTTGTCCCAACACGCGTTCTCACTCTAGGGTAGTGGGACCTCAATATGTCCACTAGATGAGTTATCCCAATCATGTGTTCTCACTCTAGAGTAGTGGAACCTTATTTTTTCCACTAGGTGAGTTATCCCAATGAGGTGGCCAACCATACTAAAGTTATCCTCCTAAAAACTTTGATACGACACCACAATGTAACACTTTTTGTATGCTTTTGGATGTCATGTCTATAAGTTTTTATTAAAGTGGATTTTTCTTTGTTCATGTAATATCTTCTTAGGGAACATCATGTCTGATGTATCCAATAGAGGAAAAATCAAAGAGTATCACATCGCCACTTATGGGATGCCTCTCACTTTGCATCATGCCACTAAGGGAGATCGTATGCTTAGAAATATCACAATCTTGGAGGAAATCAAATCCAATGACACCACCAAGAAAAGGACACATCACAAGAAAAAATAAAATCATGCCATGAAATATACCAAAAGATGTCACCGATGTATGCCCCCATTTTAAAGCGGTTGCCAATGTTTTTTCCTAAGACATGAGAGATTTCCTCTGAAAACCATATGTCAAGTCATATGTTTCCTAAATAAAACTACACCATGAAATAGGAAGGAAGTGTTACCCCCAAAAATACATAAGGGATCTATGGATTCAGGGTCAGTATGTCTTTGCTACCTTGTTGTTTATAGAGCTCAAAACTATCATCATTCCCAAAATACTCAAAACTAGAAGAATAGCACAAGAGAGAAAACAAAAGAAAAATCCTTCCAGTGAACATGGAAGGACCTATATATCTTGATGCCTTGCATCATCCCAAGGAAAAACACAAGAAAAATACACGAAAAGGATAAAGGAAAGATTTGGATCAACATGGAAGAGACCTAAATGTCCAATACCTTGTCATCCCCAAAAGGAAAATAAGACAAATGAAAAATTCTTACGACATGAGAAGAATGTAGGTACATATAGAGGAATGCACAAAAGAGATATACATGAGTAAGAGCATCATGGGGGATCATTACACACATGCAATCATCAAAGAAAAATGAAAAGAAAAAAAGACTAGTAAGGTTTATGTGGAAACCACCTGAAATTCATCCCACACCCCTAATCTCTCTATGTATGTATCTGAAGGTCAAAAAGCCAGCCAAGGGACAATGTGAAGTGTTGAACTAGGGAAGCACCAAGTTCAACACTCTTTTTTTAGGAGAATGTGTCATTAAGCTCATAGAAGAGGAAAAGAATGAATTCAATTCATTATGCACGTGTTCATCAATTTTTGTAATGTCAATGTCATCATCTAGATTAATCACAATAGGAGCTCGAGTGATAATGTCTCTTGAAGGTTCTTGTTTATGTTGCGGTGAGGGTGTAGAGTCATCATGCATTGCTTCAAGTAAGTTCAAATTTTGATTTTATATGTTGTTCTTGTCTTCTTGAGTTTGTAACCTATGAGAAATAGCATGATGTCTATGCCTATGCTCTCTAGCATTTCAATTCCATTTCAATCTATTATCAATTTGTGTTTGTGTAAAGATTGTGGTTTTTTTTTCAATCTTAGGTTCCTTCTCTTCAGCAGGAGGAATAGAAGAAATAACAGGAGGTTGTTCAACCACTTTCTCTTTAACTTTGTAAATTTTTTTAATTTTGGGAGGGACAATGGGATTACTTTTGTTATCTCGTAGTCTATTGTAGGAAATTGGAGAAGGATTTGTTGTAGGTTGTTCTTGGATGTTTGGAAGGGCTTTCGATTCAATCATTATTTCATCAAGGATAGGTGGTTTAGTTATAGGTTGAGCCATGTTTCGAAGGGATAATTCTACTATTTTCTTTGCCTTGAACTTTTGATATGATTTGAAAAATAATTCCTCATGAGGCTTAATAGGTTCCATAGGCTCGAGCCAAAAGAAATCTAAAGAAAAGTTCCCTTGGGCTGATGTAGGATTAAATCCACTATGATGCATAGTAAAGATGTCATTTCCAAATGGAAACTTTAAACATTTATGCACAACCTAAGGGACAAAATTCATGGAGCAAAGCCATGGATAGCCTAACTTCACACAAAATTGGTCCAATTACGGGATGATGGTGAATGATACATTTAATTTTTTTGGTCCAACTTTTAAAGGGAGATCTATCAAGCCCATCCTAGGACAGAAAAAACCATTGTGTGTCTTGATTCATGCTTTCAGTTTTTCATATGCATCTTGTTATAGTTCATGCATGAATAGAAATTCTCTAGTGATCACATTCTCTCTACATATAGGATCAATCAATATCCCATTAGTGGGCTTATCAATGATTCAACCAGCTATGAAAAGAGGACCATCAGGTGCATGTTTAAGTAAGTCATTTTGTGAGAAATCAATATCAAGATGATTTTTAGTTGAGCCCTTACGAGGTCTAGCTTCAATAAATCCTACCATTTTAATCGACTATTCTTCATCAATATCTTTTATGTTTTCCTCATCTATGTCAAGATTCATCACATCATTCTTTGTTTTAGTACTTTGAAAAATGAAATAGTGTGCTTCAGCATGGGATTGATAAATATTTGAAAATTTTGGTTAGGAGGGGCTACAAACTTATCACCTTGAGCATTCACACCTCTTATTTGTAAATTATTACAATCAAGGTCTTGCATGAGATGTTTAAGATGCTTACAATATTTTATACCATGTCCATTTTGTTGATGATAATGGAAATAAGATTTTTTTTAGAATCCTTGGGAAATGGTATATTAGGATCACACACTCTAATAGGAGGTAAGGTAAGCATGTTCTTCTCAATAAGTTGCAACATGATATTGTGAAGGGTATTGGGTAGAGGAGTGAACTCTCTATCCTTATCCCCAAAATAATTTTTTGTTTTTATAGCAACCACTTGATTATTAGTTTGTTGACTTGGTTGAGGGGAATTTAGTTGTAAAAATCCCTTATTTTACTTCTTCGAAGGTTGGTAACTAGTTTGAGTTGTAGATTCATACTTTTCAAGATGACTAGGGGGATTTTTTGCATCACGGCCACAAGTCAAATTTTGATAATCATGAAGGGTTGTACATAACTATGTAAAGGATGAAAAATCTCAACATTTCAAATTTTCTTTGGAGTTTTTTTGTAAGTTGGAAATAAACATTCATTGAAGATCAGCATCCAGAATCTTAATGTTTACTTGTGAATAAAGCATTTGGTATCTTTCTATGAAATCGGTCACTTTCTCATCCTCTTTTTGTTTGCATGTCATTAAATCAATAATGGTCATCTTAGGACCGATGTGAATATGGAAGTGGTTGTAAAAGGCATCAAAAAGTTTATTGAATGAACCAATTCAATTATTCGGTAAAGAAGAGAACCATTCTAAAGCAGTACCCTTCAAGGGCCTAAGGAATAACTTAGCCAAAAGTTTATCTTCAAAGATGAAATCACTATACAAGGATGTAAAAGTAGAAACATGGCTAACATGATCTCCTTTCCCACCATATTTCTCAAATCTAGGAACTTCTATACCTTGTGGAATTTTTAATCTTAGTATGTCCAAGGATAGCATATTGGATTTGATGTATTCCAAAGGTTCACTGTTGTTTTTGTGTTGTAAGGTTGCAACTTGTTGTTGGAGGGATGTCATAGTTTGCAAAAGTTAATTAAGGAGAGGATCATTGTGATTGTAAGGTTTAGGGGAATAAGGTGGAGTAGTGTATGTATGTGGAGGGCTAGTGAATTGTAAGTTGGTGAAGTTGGATGGTTGAGGAGATATTGTGTTCAAATGGAAAAAAATAGAAGGATTTCCTATGAGAATACCTAAGTAAGTGTACACAGTGCTAGTAGGTATGATTGTTGTGGTTGGTTGAAGGGTTGTTGTAGGTTGAAAGGTTGTGGTAGGTTGAGTACTAGTGTATGTAGGAATAGACATCAATATCGTAGAAGATAGAATTGGAATTCCACCTAAGCTTTAAGTAGACCCCAAAGCTTGAGTATAGGCAGTGATAGTAGGGATGGTGTTATTAAGCACATTGGTTGTAGGGAGTGAATTCATAGGAAATGAAGTATGCAAACTATGATCCATAGAGGGTTGATTATCAACACTATCAGAAAGAGAGCTAGAAAACCCAAGATCCACGGTGAGAGATAATGTAAAATGACATGAGCCTCAAACTATGTCTTACAATAGTATTTCTAATAGGAAACCAAGTTGTAAAGCTCATACAATTTTTACAAACAGTGTGAAAACCTGCAAAATGGAAGGAGGTAATGCAATGACCTAGAATGAAATGCAATTTTTAGGTTCTAAACAATGCAATTTACTGATTAGACAATGCAATAAACTAAAAAATGAAATGTTGTAAATGCAATTTTGAATTTTGAAAATGCACTAAATGAAGAAAATTAAGCTAGATTCACTAAATTTGGAGAAAAAAAATAAAAAAACTTGAATAGGAAAGTAACAGCAGCAAACAAAATCCTAAAACTGAGATTTCAATTTCAAGAAAATGCAGATCAAAATCTGTCAGGGACTCATTCTCCAATAAGGGAAAATGGTTCCTCATTAAGTATTTTTAAAATGTTTTTGCTGATTTATAGTGCTTTT
>VDFB02114957.1:0-24780 GCA_007258455.2 Sequoia sempervirens
AAATGTTGCATCTTTTTGTTGTAGCACATCCTTTGACTCCTTCACGTGTGAAATAGTCTTCAAGCATGCCTTCTTGATGCCCCATTATTCTAGACATACTTGGTCATTACTTAAGCATGTCAAGTTCAACCTCCCACAAATTGAAGTATCATTCATTTTTATTGGCATGTTTCAACTCTCCTATGTGTGTCTCTATTATATGAAGGGTTTTTAAGAAAAACTCTAACCTGTTATTAGGTGTGTGCTTTCCCTGAGGTGCGTGTCTATGAATTGCTTGACAATTTTTTTGAAATTTGGTGCTTGAATTGTGGTGTGTGCTTGGACATTTAAAGGAATTTTTTATAGAAAAATTGCTTATTTGTTGGAGCACACGTCCTCCTTCCCTTGCATGCTTGTACATGGCATTTGTTGGTGCTCACCAAATCCTCTTAGCCACTTTGTGTTTTGAGGCCATTCAAAGGGGCACCTTTTAATAGTTGTTCCTATCCTCCTTGTTGGGTGAGGATTTCAACTGTCATTACCACTTTTTGGGGTAGAGATTATAGGGGTTTGAGCCATGATAATGTGTACACATCCTTGCATTAGCATTTCTCAGGTGAAGTTAGGCACATAACTTACTTGTCTTTGCCATTTAACAAAATTGCACCTCTATGTGAACTGTTTTGTTGCTCTCTTTATGAATGATGACTGGAACACCTTTATACTTATGCTGTGTTTTGTTGTTCTTGCATGTGATTGACCCATTCTTTCTTCTTTGATCTGTCTGGCGGAACATCATGTTGTTTACTTTATCAAAGTTAGGGTGATCATCTATTTCTATAAAAGTAGTTAGTAGAAAAGACTAGGACAGGACATTTAATGGGATTGACGAGAGGGACCATAATTGACTTGGCACATCTTAAGTTCTAGGCACACCTAAATAGTAGATTGTGATTTGAATTTACTTGCTTTGTATTGGTGTGTGTCTACTTGGCATTAACTTAGAACTTTCAAGAAAAATCGTGTCCTTAAGCAGCATTGTCTAGGACTGTGCATATGCAGTAGAATTGAAATTTTGAAAAATTCTTTTTTCCTTTTTGTAGAAGAGCATGCTTTCTTTCTCAAACATGTTGATACTCTATTTAAATGTGCCTTCAAACTTGTTGATGCTCTTTCACATTGTTTGATACACCTAACCCCTTGCATGTGTGCCTATAAACTCCTACATGCTCCTTTTAGAATGGACAAAAGGGTCAATCCTTTGCTTAGGTGTGTGCAACTATCTAGGTGCATACACATACTTTGGGTGGAAAATTTTAAAAAACCTAGTTTGTGTTGGTGCATGCCATTGTCTAGGCCCATGCCACTATCTAGGCATGTGCTTGCCTATACAAAGCTTTAAATGTTGCATCTTTTTGTTTTAGCACATCCTTTGACTCCTTCATGTGTGAAATAGTCTTCAAGCATGCCTTCTTGATGCCCCATTATTCTAGACATACTTGGTCATTACTTAGCATGTCAAGTTCAACCTCCCAAAAATTGAAGTATCATTCATTTTTATTGGCATGTTTCAACTCTCCTATGTGTGTCTCTATTATATGAAGGATTTTTAAGAAAAACTCTAACCTGTTATTAGGTGTGTGCTTGCCCTGAGGTGCGTGCCTATGAATTGCTTGACAATTTTTTTGAAATTTGGTGCTTGAATTGTGGTGTGTACTTGGACATTTAAAGGAATTTTTTATAGAAAAATTGCTTATTTGTTGGAGCACATGTCCTCCTTCCCTTGCAGGCTTGTACATGGCATTTGTTGGTGCTCACCAAATCCGCTTAGCCACTTTGTGTTTTGAGCCATTCAAAAGGGGCACCTTTTTAATGGTTGTTCTATCCCTCCCTTGTTGGGTGGGATTTCAACTGTCATTGCCACTTTTGGGGGTAGAGATTATAGGGGTTTTATGATAATGTGTACATCTTGCATTAGCATTTCTGGTGAAAGTTAGGCACATAACTTACTTGTCTTTGCCATTTAACAAAATTGCACCTCTATGAACTGTTTTGTTGCTCTCTTTATGAATATTGGCTTCTGGAACACCTTTATACTTATGCTGTGTTTGTTGTTCTTGCATGTGATTGACCCATTCTTTCTTCTTTGATCTGTCTGTGAACATCATCATTGTTTACTCTTTATCAAAGTTAGGGTGATCATCTATTTCTATAAAAGTAGTTAATTAGAAAAAGACTAGGAGACCCAGGGACATTTGTAGGTTATTAGAGAGGGACCATAATTGACTTAGCTGCATCTTAAGTTCTAGGCACCAATAGTAGATTGTGATGTGAATTTATTTGCTTTGTATTGGCGTGTGTCTACTTGGCATTAACTTAGAACTTTCAAGAAAAACCGTGTCCTTAAGCAGCATTGTCTAGGACTGTGCCTATGTAGTAGAATTGAAATTTTGAAAATTCTTTTTTCTTTTTGTAGAAGAGCATGCGTTCTTTCTCAAACATGTTGATACTCTATTTAAATGTGCCTTCAAACTTGTTGATGCTCTTTCACATTGTTTGATACACCTAACCCCTTGCATGTGTGCCTATAAACTCCTACACGCTCCTTTTAGAATGGACAAAAGGGTCAATCCTTTGCTTAGGTGTGTGCAACTATCTAGGTGCATACACATACTTTGGGTGGAAAAATTAAAAAAACGTAGTTTGTATTGGTGCATGCCATTGTCGAGGCCCATGCCACTATCTAGGCACATGCTTGCCTATACAAAGCTTTAAATGTTGCATCTTTTTGTTGTAGCACATCCTTTGACTCCTTCACGTGTGAAATAGTCTTCAAGCATGCCTTCTTGATGCCCCATTATTCTAGACATACTTGGTCATTACTTAAGCATGTCAAGTTCAACCTCCCACAAATTGAAGTATCATTCATTTTTATTGGCATGTTTCAACTCTCCTATGTGTGTCTCTATTATATGAAGGGTTTTTAAGAAAAACTCTAACCTGTTATTAGGTGTGTGCTTTCCCTGAGGTGTGTGCCTATGAATTCCTTGACAATTTTTTGAAATTTGGTGCTTGAATTGTGGTGTGTGCTTGGACTTAAAGGAATTTTTTATAGAAAAATTGCTTATTTGTTGGAACACGTCCTCCTTCCTTACATGCTTGTACATGGCATTTGTCGGTGCTCACCAAATCCTCTTAGCCACTTTGTGTTTTGAGCCATCAAGTACCTTTTAATGGTTGTTCTATCCCTCCCTTGTTGGGTGAGGATTTCAACTGTCATTGCCACTTTTGGGGTAGAGATTATAGGGGTTTGAGCCATGATAATGTGTACATCTTGCATTAGCATTTCTCCGTGAAAGTTAGGCACATAACTTACTTGTCTTTGCCATTTAACAAAATTGCACCTCTATGTGAACTGTTTTGTTGCTCTCTTTATGAATGATGACTGGAACACCTTTATACTTATGCTGTGTTTGTTGTTCTTGCATGTGATTGACCCATTCTTTCTTCTTTGATCTGTCTGTGAACATCATCATTGTTTACTCTTTATCAAAGTTGAGGTGATCATCTATTTCTATAAAAGTAGTTAGTAGAAAAGACTAGGACAGGACATTTGTAGGTTGACCGAGAGGACCATAATTGACTTGGCACATCTTAAGTTCTAGGCACACCTAAATAGTAGATTGTGATGTGAATTTATTTGCTTTGTATTGGCGTGTGTCTACTTGGCATTAACTTAGAACTTTCAAGAAAAACCGTGTCCTTAAGCAGCATTGTCTAGGACTGTGCCTATGTAGTAGAATTGAAATTTTGAAAAATTCTTTTTTTCTTTTTGTAGAAGAGCATGCGTTCTTTCTCAAACATGTTGATACTCTATTTAAATGTGCCTTCAAACTTGTTGATGCTCTTTCACATTGTTTGATACACCTAACCCCTTGCATGTGTGCCTATAAACTCCTACACGCTCCTTTTAGAATGGACAAAAGGGTCAATCCTTTGCTTAGGTGTGTGCAACTATCTAGGTGCATACACATACTTTGGGTGGAAAAATTAAAAAAACGTAGTTTGTATTGGTGCATTCCATTGTCGAGGCCCATGCCACTATCTAGGCACGTGCTTGCCTATACAAAGCTTTAAATGTTGCATCTTTTTGTTGTAGCACATCCTTTGACTCCTTCACGTGTGAAATAGTCTTCAAGCATGCCTTCTTGATGCCCCATTATTCTAGACATACTTGGTCATTACTTACATGTCAAGTTCAACCTCCCACAAATTGAAGTATCATTCATTTTTATTGGCATGTTTCAACTCTCCTATGTGTGTCTCTATTATATGAAGGGTTTTTAAGAAAAACTCTAACCTGTTATTAGGTGTGTGCTTTCCCTGAGGTGTGTGCCTATGAATTCCTTGACAATTTTTTTGAAATTTGGTGCTTGAATTGTGGTGTGTGCTTGGACATTTAAAGGAATTTTTTATAGAAAAATTGCTTATTTGTTGGAGCACACGTCCTCCTTCCCTTACATGCTTGTACATGGCATTTGTCGGTGCTCACCAAATCCTCTTAGCCACTTTGTGTTTTGAGCCATTCAAAAGGGGCACCTTTTTAATGGTTGTTCTATCCCTCCCTTGTTGGGTGAGGATTTCAACTGTCATTGCCACTTTTGGGGTAGAGATTATAGGGGTTTGAGCCATGATAATGTGTACATCTTGCATTAGCATTTCTCCGTGAAAGTTAGGCACATAACTTACTTGTCTTTGCCATTTAACAAAATTGCACCTCTATGTGAACTGTTTTGTTGCTCTCTTTATGAATGATGACTGGAACACCTTTATACTTATGCTGTGTTTGTTGTTCTTGCATGTGATTGACCCATTCTTTCTTCTTTGATCTGTCTGTGAACATCATCATTGTTTACTCTTTATCAAAGTTGAGGTGATCATCTATTTCTATAAAAGTAGTTAGTAGAAAAGACTAGGACAGGACATTTGTAGGTTGACCGAGAGGACCATAATTGACTTGGCAAATGTAAGGATCAACTCTTGCAAATTAAGAAAGAAAGATCACTAATTTGAATGTAATTTGACACAATACCTAAAAAATTGGATTGGGTACAACACAAAACAGACCCAAAACATAAGGGAAAAGGGCATGGGTATGCAATTTTCACCATTACGCATATGTTTCTAGATATTATCAGTTTTATAAAGCAAAGAGAATGATTTTGTTTAGATAACTAAATCATTACATTTATTATCTCAAAATTGTGTGTGTACAATTATTTGTGCTCCGAAACATATGATAAGGAAATGTTTTCTTTGAACCATGAAACTCATATAGAATGGGAGCAGTTTATGTTCCTGAACTGTTTTAACCAATAAAATCATTTAACCTTCTAATTGTAAACATACACATTTTTTATATTTTCTTAAATGCATTAAGGACATAAAATAGAGATTTTAACATAGTCTCAACTTTCTAAATTTGTAGGACGAGGACACATAGAAGCCTGTAAAGTGTTATTGAGTTTTGGTGCTGATAAAAAAGCAAAAGATAAAGATGGTAAAACTCCATTTCAAGTCGCAATGTCATGCAATCAAACTAAGGAGGTTCAAAGTATATTAAGTGAAGAGTAAGGATCTGCAAAAATAATTATGATATCAAAATTTAAGTGTTGCAAACTCATTCCCTTGTTTTTTTAAATTATTTAAGCTTGTATTAGTTGCCACTTCTTATCATTTGTGATGTTATGTGTACATGCATGTCTAGTTTGTGTATGTGCAGATATTCATTTGTATTTATGTTAGATTTAGTTCTTTTAAAATTGATTTATAAAAGCATAGGTTGGAATACAACTTTTTTAATCAATTTACCTGAAGTAATGGAGGAATTTAATCACAAACTTTGTACATGCATATGTGAACCAATGCAAGAAATATTGAACATTGTTTTCAGCTAGGATTTCCTTGTTTAGATTTTTGACTTGCACACTTTGTAGATATTACAATGTGCAAATTGTTGCATCTTTCATTGCATGCCAAGTGAACAATTGGTAGATTTTTTATTATGGAACAAACAGGTTTTAAAGGGATCCTGAAACCCTTAACAGTCAAATAGCATAAGATAAAACATAAAAAGAGCATAAACAAAAACAAAACGCTGCCCACTAGGATGAAAACAGTGGAAACCAAGGCAGCACAGCAAAAGACTGACAAAAAACCACAAAACAACCAGCCCCTAGACCAGGTTCCTGAGGATCTCCGCCGCCTCCTGCTCCAACTTATTCATATTAAGAGCAGACTTCTTGATCTCCTGGATGTTCACTGAAGCTTGGTCTGCCTTCCTTTTCAGATTTGCTCTGGTCTTGTTACTCAGTCCCCCACTATCCGGCTGCCCTTCCTCTTTGTCCAAATCAAGAAACACAGCAGTTTTAACATGATGGGCATTTTCCAGGTTCACCACCATGGTATTCATGGTCTGTGCAATGGATTTTAAAATCTTATGGCTCATAACCAACACTTTGTGGAGAGAGTTTTTGATGTTCCTCAGCTGCTCCTCCATATCCGCATGCTTTCCTTCATGGTTGCTTTTGAAATCTTGTAACTCATCCACTATTTTCTTGAGGCACTCAACCATATACTTCTTCTCTTCCTCTCTCCATAAATCAGTGGCCCGACCAGTACCACTGCCTCTGTTATTATCATCATCAACTTTCTCCATTTTACTGTTTATGGCTCTCTAGTTCAACTTAATCTCCTTAATTTCAAAGAACACCCATCTCATTAACCTAAAATTATCCACAGCCCCATTGCGGGCTATAGCAAGAATATTAGTGGGAAATTCCCGTTCCTCCTTGAAATAGTGATCTCCTGCCTTGAGATCCATAGGCAAACGGGGCCTCTCTTCTCTATCGGTAGCAAGGTGGCTGGAGTACTCAGACAACGAAACCGACCGCGAGTCCTCTTCATTCTCATCATAGGAGGGGTCCTTTGACACCTTTCTCTTACCCTTCTTCTAAGGAGAATCCCTAAATTTTCCTTTCCCCTTATCAGCAACTTGTCGTGACCTTTTCACACATCACCCCATTCAAGATGGGGACCTGTTGTGACCTTTTTCACACATCGCCCCATTGCAAATGGGGACCCCCCTAATTTTCGCTTCGTTTCGAACTTTTGGCTTGATTTTGGTTTGTTTTGCTGTGTTTCTCTCTCATTTTGTCTCTGGGGATGTGCTCACCTTTGATCGTAAATTAGGTTTTTGGCCGAGTCTTTAAAATTAGGGTTTGTTTCCTTCACGCCAATTTGAATTCAACGAGGTGAATAAATTGAAATCTGAGACTAACGTTGTTGTCAGTGTGCTTCCAGCAAGCTCTCAGCCAAATTTCATTGAATTCTGACTACTTACTATTTTTAGTAAGTATGCAATTACAGGTAATCCGTCAGCATTTTCGAAATTCCGACTGTCACACTGCATTCGGAGCACATCAGGCTGCTCGTGCGCAAAATTTGAACTGAAACAGACAACTTTCTATGTTTTTCTTTGCATGTCGGCATATTCCTTCTGGGTTTTTCGAGACCCTCGCGACAGTATGAAATGCAAAGCGGGATGACAACTTTCAGAATTCAGTCTTTCGAGGCTATTTTTAGGGTTTGCATGTCAGGGTTTTCTTTGCATGTCGGCATATTCTTTATGGGTTTTTCGAGAGCTATGCAGTGATGTGACATGCAAACGGAGATAATCACTCAGTAAGGAACTTACTATTTTTAGCAGGTGCATCCCGGCAGCCGCTTCCCAGCAATTCAGAATCATGAGCTAATCAAAATACAGCAGAAACGAAGACAAACAGAGATCATTTGATACGCATGCAGAGCAAATTAGGGTTTCCAGCTTCGGGACCTGAAAAGAAGGGCAAAAAGTCAGAATTTTCGAAAATCGGTGTAAACCACTGTGATCAGCACCCTTTAGGCTATCTGTTGGTAAAATTTCAAGTCAAACGGAGCACTTACTATTTATAGTAAGTCATTTTGGAAACAGGCTAAAAATAGTAAATCAGTTGCATGCGTTGATGCCAGCAGTAAGGTCACGTGGTGAGGAGCACGTCATTCAAATTTTAAGTCAATCAGAGCAATGGAGCTATCAGAAGCAAGCAGTTACTATTTATAGCAAATCATCTCCAGAAATGGGCTAAAAATAGCAGGCCGACTAAAAATAGTAGTGTCAACAAGGTAGCAGGGTCGTGAGGATGCAGTGTTCAAAATTTCAAGTCGTTCTGAGCTTCAGAGATGCAAAAAATCAGAGGGCTTACTATAAATAGCAGGGCATGGATAAACTGGAGAAAGCATGAAAATATTCTAAGTATGAAGTTTCATCCTGCTCAAGGGGCAAAATGCGCCCATCCTTCATCAAGGCCAAAATGCGCCCAAAATGCAAAAGTCAAGGAAAGTCAACAAAGTTTATCCTTCAGCCATGCCAAAATGCGCCCACATGCAAGCTAGTAGCATTCAAAAAAAAAATTCAGTATGAAATTCATCCTCCTAGAGGCATCAAATGCGCCCAAAAGAGGGCATATGGAGACAAAAATGGAGAAGCTTAAGAGTCACAAGTCAAGGCGTTGAAAGGATTCCTCCTTCTACACAAGCAAAATGCGCCCATCCTCTTGCCTATGTGATATGCGCCATGCAAAGGAGTGAGTGTGGAGTGAAAAGTGGTAAATAAAGAATGAGTATGCTAGGAAATAATAGAGAATGTTGCCTAAGGCGTTGGAAGCCAAGTCCACCTCAGCAAGTGAAATGCGCCTTAGATGCAAGGTGGTGAAATTAATATGATAGGCATGGAAATAAGATATTCTCTTCTAAGTGTGAGGTGCGCCTAAGGTGAAGATGGGAAACATGCTAGGCGTTGGAATTCAAGTGTGATGTGCTTTCATGGAAAATTTTCCAAATGAATTGATGAAATAAAATTTTCTCACCACAGGCAGGGTGGATGAAGTTGAGTAAAATTTCTGAGGCAAAATTTTCAAGGTGATCCAAAATTTTTCTAAGGCAAATATTTTCTTCCTTAGAAAATACGCCTAGACCCAGGGTGGTGAAATTTTTCTTGAAGCACAGATGAGTTGCCAATGATGAAGTCAGGATGCTAGCATTGCAGGATGGATTGATAAAAAAAAATTTCAAGTCAGAGCAACAAAATTCTCAGAGGGGATGAAGAAATGAAATAAATTGTTGAAAGTTATTTTTTCAAAGGTTCAAAATTCAAGAAAATTAAATGAACCCATTCGTCGTGCACCCATGACTTCGACACGTTCTGAAGGAAATTTTCTTCTAGGTATTGAAGATTATCGATGAGGAATGGATTTTAAGGTCTTCCACAGCTTGCCGAGGATTTTGTGATAAAGATTTCAAATGGACACCCGGATTGATGAATTTTTAAGGGAAATTTTAAAATTTTCTAAGGCAAATGTGAAGAAAATGTGTTTTCAAGGTAAAATCCTCCAGACAATGAATTTGAAAGGAACTGCCTAGGTGAATTTGCTCAAATTCTTCGTGAAGATAATCTTCCTGAGCCGGAGATGAATGAAATCAAAATTGTCAACGCTTCAGCTGGTGGAATAAAAGTGAAGAAGATGCAGTTGAAGTTAACACCTTCAAAAGATTATCTTAAAATGCATCTCTAAAATGCGCCCTCAGGAAGTTGAAATTTGGCTAAGGCATGAAGAATCATGAAGAAGACAAAAGTTGGCTAGTGAAAGCGATGAACGCTTGGAAGTTAGAGCGTGAAAATCAGGTAAGTAAATTGAATTTATATTATGAAGTGTTCTAATACTCTTCTCCTTACCTGTTTTGTAGGAGAAACGTCGAGACCAAGCGGTGATGATTTAAAGTGATGAAGAAGATAATCCAAGATGACATTTCAACCTCGAAGGAAGAAAAGTTGAGAAAATGGCTAAGTGTTGAGACTTAGTGACAGAGAAGAAATGTTTTCAAAACTCAAGATGGAAAAGAATGGAAGCTCGAGCAGGGTTGAAGAACAACGTCAAGAAGAAAAATCAAGAGCAGTGTGAACGCGTTTCAAAGTTGGAATCTTCTAGAAGGATGATGGACATTTATGGCTCATTTATTACCCCACTCCTCTTGGTGGCGGTTTTTAGGGCGAATCTTGTTTAGGGCTGAGGTGGCACAATCTGGGCCATCCAGCTGATCGTAATATGAGCCGTCCGTTGGACTTGGCCAACTATAAAAGGGGGAGTCCCCCTCATTTGTATCTCATTAGACATAGAGGTAGAAGTTAGATAGTAGAGAATAGAGGGACAACTTAGAAGTAGCTTAGTATAGATTGATAGTGTAGTTTGAAGAAGAGGGAAAGTTTTCCTTTGAAAACTTTGTAAGAAATTGTTGTGAACACTCTCAATACAAGAGTTTTTCATTGATGGTGAATTTCGTCATTGTTGTGAGTAGCTAGCAAGGTTTCTTCGTCCTTCCGATTCAAATGGTAGCGTAAAATAGTTCAAAGTAGTATAATTTTCATTCCATGCAAGTAGATGTTAGCTGTGGAATGTGGTGTTTGATCTAAGCAACTTCGTCTATCCATACCACTAGTGTATTTGCTGATGGTGAATGCGCCTTGTGTGGTCAACTGGAATATCATGTACTTAACTTCAATCATGATTTGTATGTTTATATGCATCGTTGTGATGGTATTTTCATGCTAAGTTGTGATTTGAACACCTTGAGCTACTCCTTTGAAGATTGCACCGGTTCTATGAAGGTTGTCTAAAGCGAGGCAAAGCAGAGCCTGGTTAAAGCTTGTGAGAATTGATCGCCATGTCCACGCCTTAGAGTAGATTAGAGCTCTCTAAACCCTGCATTTTAAATTTAGTACTTTCAAGTTAGTTCGGAAAACAAGAACTTCATAGATAAATCTTTCGAGCATTTGAATTCCTTTCTCCGCTGCCGAACAATTCCGTAAGTCCCCTTGAAATACCTGCAAATCACATCGAGCCAACTAAGCCTATTAGCACTGAAAGAACCTTGGAGTTGAACACACGAACTCTCTCGCAATCTTAGCGTGCTGGATACTTTGATCAAAAGAGGATAGGGTAGCCGTTGGCGACTTTATTCTGCGTTGGTGCGGTCACGAAAAATACATCAACAGGACCCCCTAATTTTTGCTTCGTTCGGGTCTTTTGGCTTTGGTTTTGATTGGTTTTCTTGCTGTCTCTCTCGGTTTTGTCTATCTTTTTAGGGATGTGCTTGTCTAAATGGAAATTTTGGCTAGGTCTGTGAAATTAGGGTTTTTATTCTTCAAGCTATTTTGAGGTCAAATTGAGTTGGCTAATTGAAATCTGAGCTTAGCACTGCAGTCAAGAGGCTTCCAGCAGGTTCCCATCAAATTTCACTAAATCCTGACAACTTACTATTTTTAGTAAGTACCCAATTTGGACCTTTTTTGCAGCACTTTTGAAATTCTAACTGCCACACTGCATTTGGAACACTTCAAGCTGCCTGCCTACAAATTTTGAGTTGAATTTGACAACTTGCTATTTTTAGCAGTCTGGGCTTCAGGAGCCATTTTTAGGGTTTGCATGTATGATTTTTCAATGCATGTCTAGAGAATCTTTCTGGGTTTTTCAAGACCTTCGCGATGATATAACATGCAAGCTGAGATGGTGATTTTCAGCAAATCGGACTATGGAGGCTATTTTTAGGGTTTGCATGAAGGGTTTTTCGATGCATGTCTGGATATTCTTTGTGGGTTTTTCAAGAGCTATGCGATGATGTAACATGCAAGCAAAGTTGATCATTTTTCAGGGACTTACTATTTTTAGCTAGTGCACGCATGCAGACCAATTTGTTGGGTTTTTCTGGGTTTTTTGAGATCTCTCAGGCAATGTAACATGCAAACTCATCCAATGAGTGGTTGGTCACTTTTTCGTACACTTACTATGTTTAGCAGGTCCACTCCAACAGCTCCCCAACACTTCAATATCACAAGCAGAGCGACATGCAATAGAAACGGGGTCAAACAGAGGTCATTTGACCAACATGCAATTCAATTCGGGACTCAAAATGAGGGGTCAAACACCAGAATCTCCAAAAACTAATGTATCCCATTGCAATCAGCATCTCTCAAGGGATCCACTGGTAAAATTTGAAGGCAATCTGAGCACTTACTATTTATAATAAATCACTTCCAAAACAAGACTATAAATAGCAGGTCAGCATGAGGCACTAGTGTGAACAGGTCAGTTAACCCATGAGGATCACGTCAGGCGAATTTCAAGACAAACGGAGTTGCAGAAGTACGAAAACCATGAGATTTACTAAAAATAGTAAGCAAAGCGAGCAAGGTATGAAAGCCTGAAAATATTCTAAGTCTGGAAATTGGCAGCAGCCGATTGCGCCCAACATGGAGGAGGATGGAGAAAAATTCTAAGGCATGTAAAATGACATACCCTCTATCAAATGCGCCCATCAAAAGCAAGGGTGAAAGAAATTTTCTAAGGAAAAGACAAACTGGTAGTAGGACCCCTAGAATGCGCCCTTGGCAAGGAGGGTAGCTTGAAAATTTCTAAGTCATGAGAAAAATAGAAGCAAGACACCCTAAATGCGCCCATCCAGTTATGAGGTGAGGAAAATTTTCTAAGTATTAGAAATTGGAAGGAGGACCCTTGGAATGCGCCCATGTTGAGAAAGTGATTTAAAATTTTACTAAGTCTGAGAAGATAGGACACACCCTTAAATGCGCCCTCAAGAAGTAGGTGGCCTCAAAAAGTTTCTAAGTGATGGATTGGTAGCATACCCCCTTAAATGCACCCAAGGTATGAAGGGACTTCAAAAACTTTTTAAGGAAGGAGAAATGGAAGCTAAGGAGGTAAAATGCGTCCATGTTGAGATGAGATGACTAGAAATTTTCTAAGTACTTAAAATGGAACCTCTACCTCCCAAATGCGCCCATGGCATGAGTTGACTTGGAAAACATCCAAAGGCATGAACTGGAAGCATCACCTTGTAAATGCGCCCTTGATAGAAGTGAAGGCAAGAAACAAATTCTAAGTCAAAGAAAACTTGAAGCAAACCCCCTAATATGCGCCCATCAAGGTGAGATAGCTGGAAGATGTCTCTAAGTGTTCAAAAATGGAAGCAGGACCCTCAAGACGCACCCAAGTTGTGGAGATGGCCTAGAAAATTTCTAAGCATTGGAGAAATGGAATGGCAAGGTGCAAAATGCGCCCAAGATGTGATAAGGAGTTGAAATTTTCTAAGGGGGTAAAAGATTTTAAAAAATTTCCACCTTGCTTTGAAATGGATGTTGGGGCATACAACTAGAGGGAATAAGTTATTTCTAAGGTAGATAGGTTGGAAATTTGGCCAAGTCATGTGATGGCTGAAAATTGTATAAGGCATGGAAAATGAGACAACACCCTTCAAAATGAGCCCAAGGGGATATCATGTTGGTTGTAAAATTTTTCTAAGGCAGAGACATCAAGGTGTGTAATTTTCTAAGGGAGGAAACAAAAGCTAGAGGGGTCTCAAATGTGCCAAAAGGGGAATGGATGAAGACATGAACATTTTCTAAGGAAGAAAGACCCTTCTTACACGCCCTCAAGATGAAATGTCGAACTCCTAAAAGAAGATGGACAAGGTATGTGAATAATGTTGTACCCAAAACCAAAATTTTTGCTTCACTAAGGCATTTTGCTTAATTGAGTCTTAATCTTGTTAAAGTGATGTCAGAAGGTCGTTTTTGGCGTTTTTAAATATGGAGTTGGTGTCAGTGTCATGTCAGTCTGTTACCGAAGAGATTTGAGAAAAGTGAAAATTTGAACGGAAAATGTCAAAATTTTCTCTGGAGAGGGGAGCACATTTTCAAATAGGCGCCCTATCTTTTAGGGGCCCAGATCCTGTTTTTAGGGTTTGTCACCTCCAGCAGACATTTGTCCGGCATCACATCAGCTTCGCAGTGAGCTATCAAGCTTGTCAAACAGACTTGTTTGTTAGGAGTTCTGGAAGATCTGGCTTGGCTGAGAAAGAATTGATGCTGCTTGGTGGCGGCTTTTGAAGCCATCTTTTGAGGTGCAAATGCTGGGATTTTAGCTTCATCACCACCCAAGATGTTTATCTCACATTTGTTCGAGCCCAGCGACTTTTGTCGTCGTCCGTTGAATCGGGTTCTTTGGAGTGCTAAACACAGTCGAATGGGGGTCAAATCTTGGTCAAAATGTCGGAGGAAAAGCAAAAGGCACATTTTTTGAAGGCCTAGAACTTTTAGGCCTTTAATGCTTTCTTTACGATGATATCAAATATTCGATGTGTCAGATGTTACTTTCAGCTTTACGGTACTTTGTCTGAGTCCGGATCGAGAAGATGACTTCAATGACTTGCGGTCGAGGTTTTATATTATTTTAGTCATTTCGAAATGGCTTAAGTGGAATGAAAAAGAGCAACTTTTGAAAGAGGCATCTTGTTTTTTCACCCCTCGGTGTTACGAAATGTGCCTTTGTCGTCGCGAGGAAACTGACTTAACCCATGATGAACACGAGTTCGATCCACGAAAGTTGATAAAGCGAAGTTGTAAAGTTTTGTTTTCAACGCCATTATGGAATCACAGTCAAAATTTATTTGTCTGGCGAGAAAAGCGTAGCTTTTGGAAAAGGCGCTTGGGTTTTTGAGCCTTCAGATGTCAGTTTTATGACGTGCAGTCTCAAAATATCTTTTGATCAGTTTTTACCCAGCTTTACAATGCACCTGTCAGCCAGCCAATCAGAGAAGTCAGTCAACCAGTGTCAGAGGATGAACAGAGGTCCCGGCAGAGGTTTTAGCTTAAATTTTCATGAAATTTGGCTAAGTTTGGAATTCGCCCAAAAGTTCAAAGTTGGATTTTCGAAAGTGAGTTGAGTGGACGCCTTAACTGGAGTTCTGACTGCAGTTAGACTAAACGTTTTCTGGGTTGTCATCTTCAGTTCATATATTGGCATGTTGAGTGATCTTTTAGTTCGCATGTCGAGTTAACTAGTTTGCATGTTCAGTTAACTGCTTTGCATGTTAAGTTAACTTGATTGCATGTCCACTTAACTGAAGATTATCAGTGAATGTCAACTGGAGTCCACATGCATGGCGAGTTTGGTTGCAATTGTGAAGCTTTAGTGAAGATGGCGCTTCATTGAGTGTCAACTGAAGTTCAAAAGGGACGCCATGAATAATGAAGCATTTATTTGTGAAGTATGGCGCATGAAGTTGTTATCTTCAGTTCTCAAAAGGGTCGCTATGTTTAGATATTTTATTGATGAAGCATAATTTGTGAAGCCACGCACTTTACAAGGAATGACAACTTAAGTTCCAAAAGGGTTGTTATTTTTAGAAATGAATTGAAGCATAAGTGTGAAGTTGGCGCATTTTTGAAGGCCAACTGAAGATTGAAAAGGGTCGCTATTTTTAGAATTGTTTAAAGCATGAAATTGGCGAATTCTTTTCAACAAAGATTCTCAACTGAAGTTCTCAAAAGGGACGCTTTAGTTCTAAATTGTGAATTTAAAGCAAGTGTGAAGATGGCGAATTCAACAAGAATTGTCAACTAAAGTCAAATTTGCATGAATTTGTTAACTGAAGATTGAAAAGGGAAACCCTAAACATGGCGCTTTATTTAGCTTATCTCAGTTTCAGTTAACTCAATTGAGGTCCAATTAGAAGCCAAGCGCACTTTTCAAGCATTCCTTGCTTAGTGCGAATTTTCAATGATGAAATTCTATATATTTCAGCAATGGCGTCCATTATTTCATCATCTTTAGCTTCGAAGTTCATATTTTTCTTGAGCGAGCAGCAAGCTAAAGGTGCTACAGGTGTCCGAATTCAGCGTTCTTCGAAGCAACGAGTTCAGATTGTTTAGAGGAAGGCGATTCTAGACTTTATTTCCACTTTGCATGCAGGTTTTATCAAATTCCAGAGAAGAAATTTGCAGATTTTTTAGAAGCAGACAAGCAAAACTTTCTATCTTCTGTCTTATTTCTTCTATTTCTCACCTTAGGTACTTTCTTCGCATGTCAAAGAAATTCAACATTTATTCAGAATCTGATCATCTGGGTTCGCATATTTCAGTATATACAGCAAAACCCACGTCGTAGATTTTTTCGAGAAAATCGCCCCGTAGCCTTCATTCTGAAGCTCTGTGCTTTTTTCTGAGAATTTCTTTGCATGTGGGCCAAAATCACATCTTTTTGAAAATCGCATCATCTGGGTTTGTTTAGAATTCCGTTGTGCACAAAACCCATGTTCCAGATTTTCTCAAGAAAAATTCCCCCGAGAAGCTCTAAAACCCTTGCAGTTCTCGACTGAAAAGTCTTTGCATGTTAGGCTAAACGACGTGTTTTCACAATTCTAACGTTGTGGGTTGTCTTAGAATTATTTTCCAGACAAAATTCATGTCTCAAAATTTTTGGTGAAAATTATCCTTTGACAGGGTATTTTTAGCCTCACCGGGAGCCATTTTTAGCTTTTCAGAAAGTTGTCAGAATATAGCCGTGTTCACAGTCAACGGGCAAGTTTTTCAGAAGGCAGTTCACGTAGACTGAATTCAAGACCAAATCGGTCTTAATTTAGGTTTTCATCA
The DNA here is from genome assembly GCA_007258455.2 of Sequoia sempervirens. Classification (NCBI taxonomy): domain Eukaryota; kingdom Viridiplantae; phylum Streptophyta; class Pinopsida; order Cupressales; family Cupressaceae; genus Sequoia; species Sequoia sempervirens. The sequence goes on from VDFB02114957.1 coordinate 16,580, forward strand.
GAGCAGCTGACAAAGAAGCGTTAAGTTGCATAAGGAACAGAGATCACTTCATTTACGAAGCCGCCGAAGTCACTCAGATCCTGTGCCATTATTTTCGTGAAAATGGTACCTACGCTGATCTCGAGGTTGTACAAACTGAGTTTCAGAAGCATGTTTGTGATATCTTGATGGAGGTTCTGATCACATTTTCAATTATTGCAGCCAGTTTCAAGAAGGCGACTGAAAATGTTAAAGATGGCATGCACACAATTACAGAAAGTGGCAGAGAACTAAAGAAACAGATTGTTATTTTTAGCAGTGTCAAAGTACCAGATGACAGAGAGATCGATGAGTTCTTGGTCGAAGTGTTAGACCGAGTTGACGGGTGTCGCGGTTGGAACTATGATTAATTTGAGGGGTTGAGTCATGAAGCGTGATTAACTTCGACTTTTCGATCTTGAGTTCACTTAACGGAGCTTAACATGCTTATCTCATTCTTGGAATTATCAACCGCGGGAGTTAGGAGTTAGGGTTTCGATTAGCGAAGGCGATTAACTTAAACTAGAAATAAGGGCGTGCATGCTTGCACATTTGTCCAATGGAGTTATTTATGCAGTTAAAGCGATGGTACTTTTGATTAAGCATATAGTTTACTTCATTAGGGTTAAGTAGCATAATTAATCTTGCATGCGTTTGGGGTATTGAATAAGAGGTGATTTTAGGGTTACCTACACCTTGATGTATATAAATAAGAGCTTTGCTCATTTGTAAATAACTTTTGTTGAGAGAGAAATATATGCTGCGCCTACCTTGCCCTCAATATTGCTCTTTTGGTATTTGTTCATGTGTCTTCACTATTGCGATTAATTGTTATGCCACATAGGGTTTCATGCAATTGTAATGGTGGATTCTTTCTGTCTTGTGAATCTTTTATCATTATAATCAAGTGTTATGCCACATAGGGTTTCGTGAGATTGTGATGATAAAATCGTTTTGTGAAGTCTTTACTATTTTGATCAAGTGTTATGCCACATAGGGTTTCATAAGATTGGCGTAGTAAATTCCTCCCATAGTTTAGATAAATCTGTTTGAACATCTTTACATTGAGGTCAATTGTTATGCCACATAGGGTTTCATGAGATTGTGGTGATAAAGGCTGTTTTGTGAAGACTTTACTATTTCGATCAAGTGTTATGCCACATAGGATTCCATAAGGTTGTCTTGGTAAATTCTTAAATCTGTTTTGTGCCCAATAAGCTTGTTTAGATTGAGATGATAGTTGCGCCAACTTGCCTTCAAGTAGAGAATCTAAACTCGTTTATCGTCCGATAGTCATCCCTGCTCCATTTCCTCATGCTCTGTTTTCTTGAGGAAACTGGATAGATTTAAAGTAGTTAGCTTAGTTGTAGTTAATGATCTGCGAAACCAGAAAATCCTTAGCTGCAACGTTCTTGGTTTTCTTAACCTTGTGCCTCTTCCAGCTGAGAACAAAAGATAGGACTTAGATTACTTCTCTTTTCATGCATTCCAGCACAACGAGGGAGCTTCCCCTCCTAATTTGAAGAGCACTCATTGCGTAGTGTACATAGCTGTCCGTACAAACCTGCACTCCAGAGGTGTTAGATTTTACGCCAACAAATAAAATGGCTAAGGTAAGAAGATGAAAACATCAAGATGGTATACATCGCAGCTCACAGATGAGATGTTAAATACACCCGTGATGAAAAGTCACGAGAAAGCAAAATTTGCTAGGAGAAAATGATGAACCCTATCTAGAGATCAATCATACCTCGGCAGTCAAAACGTGGATTAGATAAGTGAATAGATTTCATATTATAAAGTGTTTTGATGCTCTTCTTTTTGTTGGTTTTGTAGAATGAACGCCGGGACCAAAGTCTAATGACTTGAGGTGATGGAACAAGGACAGAGGAGTTACATGTTGGAATTTCTCCACGAAGGTCTCATATGCACCCAACTCAGAGAGGTCGGTGGCAAGGAAGAAATGGGCGAGTCCAAGACAAAGATCAGAGTAGAGAAAAAGATGAAGGCCCAGGCATTAAGGATCATCCTCAAGCACTAAAACGCCCTCAAGGCTAAGGATGAGGAATGAACAAAAGGCTTCAATATTAAAGAATGACAATGGGATGGATTGAAGAACAGAATAGAGGAGCTCTTCCCGGGTGTGAAGTCCTTCTCCACCAGTGACCCAGCAGGATGTTCTCCAGCATACACCGCATAACCAAAGGTGCAATGACAACAAGGAGGAAGATCATCATCAAACAACTGAACGTACCTGTCATCTCAATCCTAGAAGTTGAGGCTATATTGGCCAGATTCATAGAGTTTGTTGTCAAGGAGAAGAACAGTGGGAACGCATTTCTGGACGAGAATCTTCTAGAGGGATGGTGGACGTTAATTGCTCATTTATTACCCCTCTTCTTGGTGGTGGTTTTTAGGGTTAGGGCTTATGTGGTTCAATCTGAGCCCTTCATTGTAATTGAATTTGAGCCATCCATTGGACTTGGCCAGCTATAAAAGGGGCATCCCCCCTCATTTGTAGTTCATTAGAATAGGGAGATAGCTTAGCAATAGCATAGGTTGATAGTTTAGATCGAAGAGGAAGGAAAGCTTTCTCATTGAATGCTTTGTAAGAAGTTGTTGTGAACACTCTTATAATAAAAAGAGTTTTCATTGATGGTGGTTTCTTCTTTTGTTGTGAGTAGCTAGCAAGGCTCCTTTGTCCTTCCTGTTGTGACCTTTTCACACATCGCCCCATTGCAAATGGGGATCCCCCTAATTTTTGCTTTGTTCGCGTCTTTTGGCTTGGTCTTTGGTTTGTTTTGTTGTCGTCTCTCTTTTGTTTCTTCTGTCTTTTCGGGGATGTGCTCGCCTTTGAGCTTGAACGTGAGTTTTGGCTAAGTCTATAAAATTAGGGTTTCAAGTCTTTTGGCCAGTTTGGAGTCAAATTGAGTGAATGAATTGAAACTTGAGTTTGGTAATGCATTTAGCATGCTCCCAGTAGGTTCCCAACAAAATTTCATTAGATTCCGACAACTTACTATTTTTATTAAGTGTTCAATTTAGAGCATTCTCTCAGCACTTTTGAAATTTTGATCATCACATTGCATCCAGAGCATGTCAAACTATTTGTCTGCAAGTTTTGAGCTGAAACAGCAACTTTCTATTTTTAGCAAATAACGCCTTCAGAGACTAATTTTAGGGTTTGCATGCGAAGTTTTTCAATGCATGTCTGGAGAATATTTCTGGGTTTTCAGAGACCTACGCGATGATATAACATGCAAAGTGAGATGATAACTTTCAGCACTCAACCTTCGGAGGCTATTTTTAGGGTTTGTATGTTGGAATTTGCTACGCATGTCTGAACATTCTTTGTGGGTTTTTCGAAAGCTTCGCAGTGGTATAACATGCAAACCAAGATCATGAGCTTTTTCAGGAGCCGTCTTCAGAGGCTATTTTTAGGGTTTGCATGCAAAGCTTTTCAGCGCATGTCAAGCTATTCCTTATGGGTTTTTCAAGAGCTACGCAGTGACGTGACATGCAAACAAAGTTGGTCACTTTTTCGAGGACTTACTATTTTTAACAAATCCACTCTGCTAGCTGCCCAGCACTTTAGAATCACAAACTGACTGACATGCAATAGAAACGAGGTCAACGGAGACCATTTGAGCAACATGCAAGTCAGATTAGGGTTTCCAGCTTCGGGACCCAAAATGAGGGGTCAAACGCCAAAATCTCCGAAAACTAAAGTATCCCATCACGATCAGCATCTTTCAAGGAACCCGCTGGTAAAATTTGAAGGCAATCTGAGCACTTACTATTTATAGTAAGTCACTTCCCAAACAGGGCTATAAATAGCAAGTCAGTACGAGACACCAGTGTGAGCAGGTCAAGCAAGTGATGAGGACCCCATGGTGCGAATTTCAGGTCAAACGAAGTTGCAGAAGTTCGAAAACCAAGCACTTACTATTTTTAGCAGGTCCATGCAAAGGAATTAGGTTCTCCTAAAAAATAGGGAGAAACACGAGGGTTACACAGAAGTAGCGTCCAATCACAATCAACATCCTTCAGGCAATCAGCACGCGAAGTTTGAGCTCATTCTGAACAGTTACTATTTTTAGTAAGTTGCTAAAAATAGCAGGTACATGTAGGAATCAAGTGCCACAACTCAGTCACGTCACGAGGTTCAAGGAAAAGCGAAAATCAAACTTCTTGGAGCTAGAAATTAGCTTGAAATGCAAGAATTGAGAAACTTTCTAAAAATAGTAGGTTAGGGCAAGCTGAGGGCATCATGAACAATTCGCCCTAAGTCAAACAAAAACTAGAAAATTCATCCAAGTCCGATAAACTGAAAGTTGGACACCTTCAAATCCGCCCTAGAAGCTTGAAGAGCCACGAAAATTTCACTAAGTCTAGGAAACTTGAAGCTCACACATGAAAATGCGTCGAAGGAAGAGAGGGGCCATGGAAAATTCTTTTAAGTACTTGAGATTGGGAGTAGACATGGTGAAATGCGCCCTTGCTAGCTTGAAGATTGATGGAAAATCCACTAAGTATGGAAAATTTGAAGCTCCCTACCCCATATGCGCCCTTGCAAGCTTGAAGGGAGTTGAAAATTTTACTAAGTGTTATAAACTAGAAGCTTGCCTAGGTAAATGCGCCCAAACTTGAAAGAGGACTTAAAATTTTCTAATGCAAGTGAAATTGAAAGCTTGAGGGGTCAAATGCGCCCAAGCTGGAGGTTGAAGTCGCAAAATATTCTAAGGCATTGAAACTGAAAGCTTGAGGGGTCATATGAGCCCAAGAAGAAGAGAAGGCCTTGAAATTTTCTAAGGCATGAAAATTGGAAGCTCCAAGGTCCAAATGCACCCAAGGTAAAGAGGGACCCTTGAAAAATTTTTGTTGTAAATTGAAAGCTAGACCCCCTAAATGCGCCTTCACTTGGAGATGGATGAGAAAGTTGGTTAAGTATTGAAACTTGAAGTAGACACCTCTATATGCGCCTTGACTAGTAGGAGGAATTGGAAAATATGCTAAGTGTTGTAAACTGAAAGCTTAGACCCCTAAATGCGCCCAAGAAGCTAAGAGAGTTAGAAAAGTTTCTAAGGCATTTAAATTTGAAGCTTGACATTCCATATGCGCCTAAGGAGAGGAGAGAGTGATTAAAAGTTTCTAAGGCATGCAAACTAAAAGTAAGACCCCCTATATGCGCCTAAGGTAAAGAGGGGAGACTTGAAAAGTTTCCAAGTGTTATAAACTTGAAGCAAGCACACCAAAATGCGCCCTTGGAAGGAGATGCCATGAAGAAATTTCCTAAGTCGTTGGAATGAAACTACAAGGGGTCAAATGCGCCCAGCTAGAAGGTGAGAGATAAAAAAATGTTTTGAGTATTGAAAACTTGAAGTATGACCCTCTGTGTGCGCCCAACTTACATGGAGAACTTTGAAAGTGTTAAGTGTTCAAAACTTGAAGTAGAGACCCTTGTTTGCGTCCCAGAGGATTTTGATAAGAGAAATTTTACGAAGGTGTGTAAATTCAAAGTATGAAGGTCCAAATGCGCCCTAGTGGATAATTAGCCTTGCAAAATGTCTAAGGTGATGAAACTTCAAGCTCAACCTAGCATATGTGCCCAAGTGAGAAGGAGTGAAGAAATTTTTCTAAGTGTGGGAAATTGGAAGCTCCCACCCCCAAATGCGCCCAGAGGAGAAGTAAGAATAAAACTTTGGTGAGAAATATTTTTCTAAGGTATAAAATTCAAAAAATTAAATGAACCCCTTCGTTCGTAGACACATGAATTCGACACTTTTTGAAGGGAATTTTCTTCTGGGTACTGGATATATACAACAAGGAGTTGATTTTAAAATTTCTCACGCTTTGCCGAGGTTTTTATGATGAAGATTTTTGATGGCACTTGATTGATGAATTTCCTAAGGGAAATAAAAAATTTCTAAGGCAGAGGAATAAAATATGAAAATGCCTAAGTCTGTTATCACCAGAAGGATAAATTATGTTGAAAAATGTTGATGAGGTGAAACACGCTCACGAGCAGGAAATGAAATTTGTCTTGGGCACGAAGAATTTGCAGATGAATTGAAACTCAAGCATCAAGTTTCCAAATGCACCCTCAGGGTGGAGAAATTTCTAAGGCACAAACTTCAGAAATAGGTCCCTAAATGCACAGGTGTTGAAAGGCTATGAAGGAGGCAAAGTTTACTAGAGGAAAAGGATCCAAAGATCACTCAGACCTTGGAGATCAGAACATGGAGATCAAGTAAGTAAAGTGGATTTATATTAAAGGTGTTTTGATGCTCTTCTTTTGATTTTTTTGCAGAATGAACGTTGGGGCAAGGCATGATGACTTAGGAAGATGGAGCAAGTACTCCAGGACTACATTTCAACCTTGAAAGAAGAAAAGTTGCAAGAAATGGCTAAGTGTTGACCCAGTATGAACTCGATTCAAAGAGGTAGATGGCGAGGAAGAAATGCTCGAATCCAAGACTGGAAAATCCTTCAGGCTCAGGCATTGAAGAGTTGAAGAGCGATAGCTAAGAGGAAGATCATCCTCAAGCACTTCGGAGTTGAAAAACGACAAGGGAAAATCATCATCCAGCAGAGGAAAGAAGTTGCAGTCTTGAAATTTCAGATTGAGAGCATGCTTGCTATATCAAATTCAAGAGGATTGAAGCTGTGATGATCAGATTGATCCAGTTTGCAGTCAAGAAGAAGAACAAGAACAATGCGAACGTGTTTCCAGACGGGAATCTTCTAGAAGATGGACATTAATTGCTCATTTATTACCCCTTGGTGGCAGTTTTTAGGATGAATCTTGTTTAGGGCTGAGGTGGCACAATCTGGGCCATCCAGCCGATTGTAATCTGGACCGTCTATTGAGATTGGCCAGCTATATAAAGGGGCATCCCCCCTCATTTGTACATCATTAGAAGATTAGACAGTAGATATTAGAGTAGAGATAGGAAGATAGAGGGACAACTGAGAGATAGCTTAGTATAGATTGATAGTGTAGATTGGAGAGGAAGGAAAACTTTCTCATTGAATGTTTTGTAAGAAGTTGTTGTGAACACTCTCTCAATAAAAAGAGTTTTCATTGATGATGATTTCATCTTTTGTTGTGAGCAGCTAGCAATATTTCTTTGTCCTTCCAATTCAAATAGAATCTTAAAGTAGAATAAGTTTCATTTCATGCAAGTAGTAGATAGTAACTGTGGAATGTGGTGTTTAATTTGAGCAAGCTTCACTTATCCATACCACTAGCAAGCTCACTAATGGTGGGTGCGCCTTGTGTGGTCAACTAGAATATCGTGTACTTAACTTCGATAATAATTTGTATGTTTATATGCATCGTTGTGATGGTATTTTCATGCTAAATTGTGATCTGAACACCTTGAGCTACTCCTCTAAAGATTGCATCAGTTATGTGGAAGTTGTCCGAAGTGAGGCAAAGCAGAGCCTGGTTGAAGTTTGCGAGAGTTTATTGCCATGTCCCACGCCTTAGAGTAGATTAGAGCCTTCTTAACCTTGCACCATTTACATTCAGTACTTTTGTGACCTTTTCACACATCGCCCCATCTGAAATGGGGACCCCTAAATTTTTGCTCCATTCTGGTCTTTTGGCTTTGGTTTTTGTTTCTTTCGCTCGTTCTGCTTCTTTTCCGCTTTTCTGCTTTCCGGGGACGCTCCCGTTTGCAAGCTTGAACGCAAAAATCTGGCCAAGTATTGAAATTAGGGTTTCACATCTTTAAGTCACTTTGAAGTCAAATTAAGTTGGTTAGTCAGCTTTTGAGCCTAGCAGTGCTAGTACCACGTTTTCAGCAAGTAACCCCTAAATTTTCACTGAATTCCGCCAACTTTCTATTTTTAGTAAGTGTCATTTTAGGGTTGATTTTCTCAAGATTTTCACGTTTTGACAACTTCATTGCATTCTGGATACTTCAAATTCACTTTTGGCAAAATTCGAGCAAAAACGGACGACTTGCTATTTTTAGCAGTCCAACTTCCAGAGCAGATTTCAAGGTCTTCATGTTACATTTTCTGATGCATGTCTGGATATTCCTTCTGGGTTTTTCAAAACCTTCGCAGTGATATGACATGCAAAGCAGGATGACGATGACTTTCGGCACTTAGCCTTCGGAGGCCGATATTAGGGTTTGCATGCAGACTTTTTCAGCGCATGTCGGCATATTCTT
>VDFB02114958.1:0-25641 GCA_007258455.2 Sequoia sempervirens
AAAGAGGAGAGTATAATTGTAAATCACTCTAAAGTACTTTTTAAAATGTGTTAGCTTTAACTTTAGGCTGGTATGAAGGCGATCTTTTAAAATATCATTGTTATAAATTGTACATATATTATATGATATGTAAAATTTAATGTTTGAGAATTTTATTTAATATTTTAATATAAATTAATATAATAATATCTTATCTGTATATTCTGGTATAAAAGATAGATAGAATGGAAGCAGTTCAAAGCAATCTTTGTTAGAGGTAAAAATAAAATAAAGCTTTAATTTACGCCGAAGGCGTATCGAATATGAATATGCCCAACCTAAAATTATTAATCAACGGATCACTATCTATAGCCCGTGCCAACGATCAAAGTGATCGTGGCTGTTCATTTTCCTGCCGGTCTTTTTCCCTGTGTTTGATTTTTCTGATGCAGATACAATTGTGTTTCCACTTTGTAAATATATTTGTGCTTTTCGCTTAACTCCGATACACCCTCTGCACTGCACCCTTCATATGACGATGCTGCCTTTCAGAAATTTCCAGTACTCAAGAACCAAATTGTCTGGGAACATATTGGAAATTAACCTAAAAGAGATTTACGAGATTATCATAGAATATACACGGCTCTGTAACGCACATAAGTGGTCTGGAAATGTTTGCTCCGAATCCGTCTACCCCTTTCGAACACATCTGGAGAATACGAACACCTCGAATCTTTGAAATCATGGACACTGGATATCTACGGCTCTTTTGTTTTATGCAATGAACGAGATTTCAACGTCAATTGCAATCTGGTTAAGGGGGGATTTTTCATTTTTTTGGGGGAGTGTAGATTTTGGGTTTTGATTTCGTGTTTAAACATTGTGATGTGGAGAGGCAGGGAAATTTTAATTTGAGTTTTGTACTCTTAAGGCTTGTGTTGAAGTCCGTCGGTAAATGTTTGACCTCTGTGGTTACATTGTTCTTTGTATTCAAATCAACGAAAATTTTAGGTTCTAATATGCAGTTAAGTTGAAAGTCATTTGGTATCTTGGATTTCTATTGAACCACTAAAATCGAGTCAAATTTGCATAGTTTTTCTTTGTTAAGTTTTCACTCCTCGGTCAGATACTATAGTCGCAGCTCCCCTAGCAGACATGCATCCAAAAAGTGGAACCATTAACAAGGCATGTGAACTGTTTGACAGAACACCTGAAAAAGATGTCATCTCATGGAGTGCAATGATTGCAGGGTATGTACAAAATGGATTTGTTAAAAAGGGAGCAAATGCAATTGGCAAGTGTAAAGCCAATTTCCACAACCTTCGCCAGTATCCTCCCTGCCTGTGCCAAAATGGGAGCTTTGGAATAGGATATGGACATTCATCAAAGCATCATAAAAGGAGGATTATATTCAGATATTATAGTTGGATATGCTCTGGTAGACATGTATGCAAAATGTGGAAGCATAGAAAAGGCACGTGAACTGTTTGACAGAATGCCTCAAAGAGAGGTTATCTAATGGAATGCAATGATTGCAGTATATGCACAAAATTGATTGTTTTTTAAGATTTGGAAACTTTCAAGCAAATGCAATGGAAGGTGTAAATCCAGACTCCACAACTTTTACCAGCATTCTCCCAGCCCGCGCCAAATAGGAGCATTGAAACGGTAAAGAATAGAGGAATTTTATCAGATGTTGCAATTGCAACTGCCCTGGTGGACATGTATGAAAAATGTGGAAGCATAGAAAGACAGTGAACTGTTTTAAAAAATACCCCAAAGAGATGTCATCTCATGGAATGCAATGATTGCAAGATATGCACATGGATTTTACAAAGATGCTCTCAAAATATTTGAATTAATGAAGCACTCTGGAATTTTATCGGATGTTGCAGTTGCAACTGCCCTGGTGGAGATGTATGCAAATTGTGGAAGCATAGAAAAGACACGTGGACTGTTTGACAAAATTCCCCAAAGAGATGTCATCTCATGGAATGAAATTATTGCAAGATATGCACAATATGGATTTTGCAAAGATGCTGTCAAAATCATTGGATTAATGAAGCACTCTGCAATTTTATCAGATGTTGCAGCTGCAACTGCCCTGGTGGACATGTATGCAAAATGTGAAAGCATAGAAAAGACACATGGAACTGTTTGACAAAATTCCTCAAAGAGATGTTGCATGATTTACCTTCTTGCTCGAGTTGTACATCATGTGAATGATATTTTGTCCATTTAGAATGCTGCTTGCCAACAACGTGAATATTTATCACCTTGATATTTTGTCCATTTAGGATGCTGCTTGTTAACAATGTGAATATTCATCACCTTTTAGTTCTGGGTTTTTAAATTGGAAATTTTTGGCCTTTGAAAACATCATTAATAAATTTGATACATTAGGTAGGATCTTTTATTGTTTGGTGAGTCTCAGAAGTATTTCCATATGAACTTCCATTTGTAGTAAGAATTTTGTACTGTCCCCTGCATCGTGACCAGTTTATACACTTCACAGAATGTTGAACAAAACAGAAATATCGAAATAAACATACAACTCAACAAACTTGATATGGGGTTTTTAACAGTTTTATGGCTATGACTATCATTAATTCTTTTCAGTGTCAATTAAATCATGGTTGGAAAACTTGGATTCAGTAACCCAAAATTTTTACTTGGAATTGCCAAAAACACCGTAATTACCCCAAAAAAACAGTAATTAATGTATTTAGAGAAGACATTAGTCTATTCTAATTATCAAATTGTCATAATTCAAAGATTACATGTTATATAACACTCAAATGCTCAAAATTTGAACTTCCAAAAGTTTCAAAGCCAAACAATAGATTGTATTACCATAAAATTAAAGATAATAATTGTATAACTGTTAACATATCATACACAACCAAATACAATCTATCTTCTTCTTTCCCTTACTAGTACTAGTACTTTCAAGCTTCAAACTAAAGGTAAGTTGGAATCATCATGAGGAGTGATGATTCCTCAAGTATAGGCTTGTAGATCGTATATGAATATAGGCTTAGGAGTATTTACAACAACCAAGCTTTTTGATTTGGATCCTAAAAATGCTTTGACATATGTTCTTCTCTCAAACATCTATGTAGAAGTGGGCAAAGGGGGTGAGGTTCAAATGGCAAGGAAATTGGGCAAAGGGGGTGAGGTTCAATTGGCAAGGAAATTGATCAAAGATCAAGAAATTAAAAAGATCATTGGATGTAGTTGGATTGAAGGCCATAAAATGGTATTCTCCAGATTCAAGGCATTTACTTAATATTGTGGAAGAGGAGGAAAATTAATTATTTCTTCTCCACCATAGCAAACAGTTGGCAATTGCATTTGGTTTGTTAAATAACCCACCTAGAATGATTATTAGAGTTGTTAAGAACCTTTGAGTATGCAGTTATTGCCACACTACAACAAAATTTATCTACAAGATAGTTGCAAGAGAAATTGTTGTGAGAGACGCAAACCATTTCCATCATTTTACACTTTGACAATGTTCTTACAGAGATACCTTGTTTTGGGTTTATCTCAATTCTTTATGAATGGGGTTCTCATTGTTGTTGCCTTGCAAATCATTGGATTAAGTTGAAACCCTATCACGATGTAGGTTTTTCTTTGGAGTTGTATTTGTTAAGTTTTGTTGAATCCTAAACTTCTAATTTTTTATGCTTCAAGTTATATAGTGTAATTTGTGAGAGAAGTGCATATTCTTTGCTTGACTTGTCATTGAGTGTTTATGTTTTGGATTTCAAGGTTTACTTCTACAAACTATTTTAGCAGTGTTAGTAATCAATTTGTTGAATGATCTTGTGTAGTTTTGAGAATGTTTGGTTGGAGTGGAAGGGTTTTTTTTCAGCAAGATAGGAATCCATGGGGTAGGGGTCAAGGATGCCAAGGTTCTAAATATTCAAGAGGCTCTAATAGAAATCCTTTTCAGGGTTAAAGGGGACTAAAACCCTCTTGGTTTAGAGGACACCAACCTGATTTCCCACTTAACCCTAATGTAAAGCTTGTCTTAGAGAGGGATGCATGAGTTTCACTTCACTTTAAGCCTCACATTGGAACACAATTAATTTGGGCTCTCGAGGTGGCTTGAATACCTTGGACAATCCAAGGCCTATGCAAAGCAACCCAATAGTTCATGTTGCCTAGCATTCTGCTTGCACACAAAGTAAAACCTTTGCTGCAAGATTACCTTATCAATTGTTGCATGAGTTGTAGTTAGATGTTCAAGATGTTGTCAAACCTGAGATTATATATTATCTACTTTTAATACAGTGGTCACCCTTGTTTAACATTACCTCACACAAAATGAATATGTCATGCCTCAAACTTCAATTCCTACAACTCTATCCACATTTGAATGAACTTGGTCCTCATCTATCAGTCATGTCATTACTAGAAGGCAGAAGAACATTAAGGTGGAAATGATGCAAGAGGATGACCAACCTTAAGATAGGCATAGTTCGTTTCTAGAATGGTGAGATTTCAGTTTGAGCTCTATGGAATGTGTTCCAAGAAATCTATTGAAAAGTCCATCTGCCAATCCACCACATCACCCAGATAAATTAGAATACTAAGATTGTCATTATATGAGAAAAATAGAGCCACAATAAATAAGAAAGGTAAACACATACTCCACAACCATATATGAGAAAAAATCCAAGCGAAGGAAAAAATATTGAGAGGCACCTCAATAAATGTTTCAAAGCCCATTGTTTCCTTTGCGTTCAACTTCATTGTCATTCCTGGGGGAGACAAGGAAGATTGATGGAATTTGAATAGAGGAAGATCGCATTTGCCTCTCTCCCTTTATCTCTATCTTGTTCTATCTCCATTTCTCTAACCATATATATCCCTCTCTTTACCTCTCTCTATATCACTTCCTATCTCTATCTTTATCTTTCTATCTCTCCTCTCTCTCCCCCTCTCTATATATTTATCTCTTTCATCTCTATCTATCCCTCTCTCTCCCTCTCTTATTTTCTCTCTCTATATTTCTCTCCATATCTCTCTCCTCCATTTTCATCTCCATCTCCATCTTCATCTCCATTTCTATCTTTATCTCCTTAATCCTTAACCCACCCCTCTCTCTCTTCCCCTCTCTATCTCCCCCTCTCTCTCCCTATTGCAAACATAACATGAGTCTATTGGTAATGGAACCTCATTATCTTATTGATTTAGAGAAGTCATATTTGGATCCTTATTTTAAAGCATCACTTCTCCATTAAGACATTTGTTGCACAAACAACATCATTTGCTAAATGACCTATCAATTTTCCTCATGTAATGCACAAAATGCATGCAAAAAATATACCAAATGTTTCCATAATTGACCATCTATAGCTCTTCGGGGTACCCATTGCACACCAAGGTGCCATTGCTAGTTTTAGGTTATTTTAAAGGTAATTTTAAAAAGATTAATTTTCAAATATTAAAGTATACATATTATTATATGAAATTTCATGACTTGTCATTTATTAAAACTAGAGAAAGTGTTTTTAGATTTTACTAGGTGATTTTATATTTATATTTTAAATCACACTCAATAATTTCTCATCAAAAAATGAAGAATTATTATTTAAATTCAATAGAAAGTTTTAATATTTTTTTTACTTAATTATAAGAGGACATGTTTAAACCTAAATTATATTTTAAACTTTTAAGTTTTACATCCTTATTAAAACATTCTATTATATAAAAAATATTGATCTTTATAATTCACTGAACAAATATTCTATATTTTAATTAGATAAATATAATTTTATGTATTTCATATACAATAAAAAGCATCTTGTGTAGGGGTGGTGGGCCTAGCTTGATTGACCAAAGCATCCTCTTGCAAACAAGAGGTCATGAGGTCTATTTCAATTAAAAAAGCATCCTATGTAGCTTTTTGTTTTATTGTTATAACTGTTGATGAAAATTTGCAGAAGTAAATGAAAAGAAAATTTCAGAAAATAAGAACATAAATTAAAAGATTTAAAAGACACAGAAGAATACAAGATTTATAGTGGTTCGCCCAAGAATGGCTACGTCCACTTTCAAGGATTATCTCTTTTATTAATTCTAAATACAATACATATTCAAGCAACAGCCATATTTATATCAGTCGCATCTCCAATAAGTGGAAAAATCCATCAAAAAAGGTCAACTTCTAATTTGTGAATACATGCAAAAAGAAGTCAGTTGCAAAAGACATCCTTTTCGAATATGTGAGAGAAACTTGCCAAATTGGGCTTCACTGAACCCAACAATAACCATCCAATTTATGATCTTAGTAGAGAGGATGATCCTCACTTTGCACTTTGAAAACGTTAATTTTTTTAACAAAAAATAATGATAGTCTATTTCAATTCTATATCAAGACTCTAATGGTAAATAAATGCTCTTTAAATATGATAAATATATTCTATGAATTGCAAGGGAACTATATAATAGAATTGGCAATAGCAACACATGCTCTTGAAGTTGTATGGTGGTAATTTTTTTAAATAGACTAAAAAAAAGCATCTTATGTAGCTTTTTATTTTATTTTTATAACCATCCAATTTACAATTTTATTTTATTTTTATAACCATCCAATTTAAAATTTTAGTAGTGAGAATGATCCTCACTTTGCACTTTAAAAATGTTAATTTTTTTTAAAAAAAAGAATGATAGTCTATTTCAATTCTATATCAAGAATCTAATGGTAAATAAATGCTCTTTAAATATGATAAGTATATTCTATGAATTGCAAGGGAACTACATAGTAAACTTAGCAATAGCAACACATGCTCTTGAAGTTGTATGGTGGTAATTTTTTGAAAATAAATTCTTATTTCTTTAGTTCAAAACCCACTTGCCTAGACTGACATTTTTTATTAGTGTGTTGTAGAATATTTTGTTGACTAAAATGACATAGCCATTGTTTGGTATAATATCTATACTCTTTTAACAATTTCAAGATGGAAGAGAGTAGAAAAGGTAAGAAGCAAGGGGAAGGTTGGCTCTCCCTTGCATTAGTCATGCATGCACCGAGCCATTGCTTTGATAAAGCAATAAATAATGAAATTTCCTTGCATTTGCATTCAAAGAGGGGAGGTAATCGATAGAAGCTTCTACTTCGTTATAGAAATGTTCTTTCTCACTTTCACCACCAATTAAGGGATGTGTCAATAAATATTTGGACAAAAGAGGCTATTTGTTGTTGTTTGTGAGAGAGATTGTATTAATTGAATTACAAATGTATGCTTATATTCCCAAACTAAAAACCAGAGAGGAGAATCAAATGTTGTTTTCAATTTGTATCCCTCCCATTTCAGCTCGAAAGTAGATTGAAGAGAGAGCTGAGATGTAATATGCCAATTGTTCACGCAAGTAAATTCCTAAGTTTTTGAACACTTTCAAGTAAATAAACTATGCTTCATAACCATTGCAATAAAAAATCTCTTTTCCAAACAAGAAAAATGAGCATAAATGACATAGCAAATTCCATTCAATGATTTCATTTCCAATACAATATTTCACATAATATAATATTTCCAAAGATTGTATTCAAAATACATACATAGCTCAACCAAGCTTCAAAGCAATAGATATAAAAGGTCTAGGAATCTCCTTTCAAATCTTGGTCGCCAGTTGAGGAGAAGAAACATCACTCAAGTGCTTTTCCACCAACCACGAACTTAAATGCAGTCCCCCGCACATCTATCATCTGATAGATGGCCCTACCCTTTTGTTGGTGTAATTAATTATTTAATTACACTTTCATAAGTTTACTTAGGCATTATTTTAATTCCTAGGTTGCATTTAGTTATCTTTATCTAGTTGAGCTATCATTTTGCTCAAGTAAGGTTCAGGGTTGTGCACGCTTGCTTTTATAAGCTAGCTTCACCTCATGTAATTATTGAATTCCTGAATAATATTATTTGCACATCTTCATGAAAAGCTCTTGCTTTTTTTTGTTTTTCTCTTCTGTGGAAGAATTTTCTAGTTTGCATGTCTGATCTTGGTTTCTAACATGGTATCAGAGCCTTGATATGCAGCCCCTTCTTAGTTTTTTGGAGAAAATCAGTGCAGAGTAGCTCAGGGTTCCTTGAGGGTTTCATGCCTTCAACTTATCTTCTTGAGTTTCCGACAATCTGTGCTTTTCCGGTGACTGTTAAAATTTTTCTAGCAGTTGGGGTTTTTTCAGCGTGGCGGATGGTAGATCAAATTTATCTTTCATAAGCTGATGGCTGTCCGTGTCGTATTACGACCCTCTTTGCCCCCCTCTTAGCCCTAATTTGCCTTCAAGGAGCAGTTTTTTTCTTTTTGGCATAACTTGGGAATACGGTATCGAAATCGGGCAAACAAGATATCGCTGGAAAGCTAGTTCCGAGCACTATCCTATGGTGCAGTTTATGTTTTAGTATTTTTCTATTTAGCTGCATTTATTTCTGTTTGAATTCAGATGTTCATTTATGGCTTCTGAGCTCATAACTTTTTGCCACGATCTTCGATTTTCACCATCTTTGTGGCATTGGAAAGGTATTGAGGAGCTCTATGTTGTTGTCCTTGCAATTTTTTATGTATTTTTCCCAGGTTGATCATTATTCCAGATTTGGCTCGATGGGTGTTTTGGAGATTACTTGGATGTTTTAGCAGTTGGAAGGGAGAAACTTGAATTTTTGCACTTCATTTCAGTATCACATCATTTTATCTTTTGTTTATGCATATTTAGCATTCTCTCCTTTTGCAATCATTGGGTATTGTAATAAATAAACTGATATAAAGTTCCATCAGGGGGGTTTCTTGCATAATAATTTGATTAGAGTGTTGTTTCACTTTGATCTCATCTTGATTTGATGACAACTCGCATGGGTTGTATCTAGTTTCTTAGTTTATTTTGGCCACATCTTGCTTATAGCTTGACACATATCAGATTCACATCGGTTCACACTTCAGATTGGGAGCCTATGGTTATTGATCGCATTGGTTCAAATCCATCTCAGTTTGAGGGCCATGTTTTTATGGTTAATGTTCCATAATCTTTATGGTACTTGTTCCCATGGAAGAGTTTTAGTCTCAGTTTGGCATCGGCATCGAGATGCACGACTTCCAGATTCTGTCATCATATCCCATTTCCCACTGTATAGAAGATGTACTATCTCTCTTTAGCTACAACTAGATTCAAAGGTTGTTCCTGGTTTGTGAGTTTCACTGGAGTGTTACTTGTGGCATCGGGTCTATTGTTGCATTATTAGCGATTCCTTTGAGTCCTTGATGACTCTGGGCTGGTTTCATGGCAAAGTATCTTTCAGCAGCAGCCATTATTCTAGTTCGGTGTATACGGTGTTCAATGGCTGGGTGCTTCTTTGTAGCGGGTCTAGTACTCATTTAACCCAGGGGGTTTTTGCATACCGGTTTTCTCCTCTTTCTGCGTTTCTTTTTTGACTTTGGCGCGATTTTGGGTGGGCCTTTGTTTGGACATCGCTGCATCTCAATCATTTGCATACTAATTTGGCTTCTCCTAAGTTGCACTTAGGAATTGTTGGTGTAATTAATTATTTAATTACACTTTCATAAGTTTACTTAGGCATTATTTTAATTCCTAAGTTGCATTTAGTTATCTTTATCTAGTTGAGCTATCCTTTTGCTCAAGTTAGGTTTAGGGTTGTGCATGCTTGCTTTTATAAGAAAGCCTCATCTTATGTAATTATTGAATTCTGAATAATATTATTTGCACATCTTCATGCAAAGCTCTTGCTTTTTTCTATTTTTCTCTTATGTGGAAGGCTTTTCTAGTTTGCATGTTTGATCTTGGTTTCTAACACCTTCAATGAAGAGATTGGTGAAGTAACCTCATAACTATAACCATTCTAAGCTTAGTGTTGTGCCCTACATAACTAGAACTTGTAGACCCTACAATCCTGATCTAGCATGTATAAAAAGGAACACAGTGAATTGACAGTGGAGCCAAAGGCTAATACACTACTTTGGTCAAAGTATTCTCACTCAGTACTTCAAGTGACAATAATCTTATTCACATACACTACCCTAGCTCGATTTGAATTTAGACCATTATAAACTATGCATAGGTAAACCTTCAATAGGTAATCATTAACCTCAGAAATAACCTATTCCCTTTTCCCAAAATACAATGGTACCTCTACCAATAAAGCATAAGCAAAAGCATAAGTTACCCCCTTCAATGGATAACCTAATCTTAGGAATAACATATGAGCTATCTAAGTCTACAAAACCACTTTGCATAAAATAACTTAACAAGCTATTCCCAATTCATCAATCCTAGTAAGTAATACTATAGACGATCTAATCAATCACTCCTTAATATGGAGTAAGTACAACACTTATATGGAAATCATATCAATAAGACTTTTCCTTTCCTATAAGCAAATAGACTATTACTTTATTTCAAGCAAACTAGTGCAATTCCAAATTAAACACACAAGGAAATCAATCTTTCAAATAAAAGATAAAACATGAAGAGAATAGAATCTCATGCCTGCTAATCACTTATTCCAATCGACTCATTGGATCTCAATCTTGGCCTCCTCTTAAAATCAACTCAGCAACAAACCCTTCTCTATTTCTCTCACTAAACTCCCTCACAATAACCCTTAGCAAAATAAGAATCTCACAATGAAAATACAACATAAATGTGCAGCATAATGATGCATAAAATAAGTGTCTCCAAATGAGGTGAGAATGCCTCATATTTATACCCAAAAACCAACATCTAAAGGCTACAAACAAGGCTTATGATATGACACTTCTTAGCCATATACCATTGACTCGTCTTATCAGTAAAAAGGTGGCAGATTTCTATCTCATTAGTCACTCAAACAGGACAACAGATCGATCTAGTGTTTGCCAACAATAGTTTGACTGATTCATAAAGGAGATGCTTCAATCTATAAATTGACTTACAGGCTAAAAAGACTTCTAAGAGAAACACAAAATTCATAATATGGCCAACTATTCATCACATTTCCTATTTACATGCTTGTTGTTTAAAACAGAGGAATAAGTCAGTCTCTATCTGGTTGTGGTTCACACCGTTGACTTGGTCCAAGCCAAAGTAATCAACACCATTTAATGAGTCGACCACCTTCAATATAGTGTGTCTTAATGTTTGACTTAGAATGTTTCATTTTATAGTGCACACCACTTTATCATTGAGTTTAATAAACTTCACACAACAAATTAATACTTTATGTATTTCCATTGTCCATTATCTTTAATGATAAGTGCAGTTTAATACTTAGTATTGCGCTATTACATATAGTGCTATATTCACATTATATCGACCATGGCATATATTCTATAAATCGGCCATAACAAAAATCTTCTATCTGATCTACAATGTAGCTAATTTGATTAACATTGCACTTTGAATTTTGTCTCAAAGGAATTGAGTTGAACTTGTAGATCATTTAAGGTTTTCTTGAACTTAGGATTAACTTGATAAGAAGATTAAAGGCTAATGATATAAGGTGATAAGTTTGCACAAAGAAACATGAATTTAGTTTGAAGGGAGTAAAAAAGTGTGTGAGAAGATAGCCATGCATCAGAATCTCCATATGTGCTTAAGGATGACGTGTCTGAAGGTCTGAGTGATAACATTGTGATAATGGGAGAGTCCAAGCAGAGTCATTCTCCAAGACCAAGCCTAAGGGAAGAGTGCAGGGAGAGTGGAGAACATAAAGTTCCAAAGGTTTTGAGCATGGGGGAAAACTAGAAAGCATGCTTAATGGTCTATTTTTTAACACAAAAGGGGCAAGATGGAGAGGGGGAAATTAATGAGAGACAGTCATCGATTGGGACTTTGGCATGAAGAACTTTCCAACAATCAATTGATCTTGAGCATCCACCTTGGATTTCCAAATCAAAGAACTTAATCTATTCCATCTTGACCTACTGAACTTAAAATGCCATTTAAGTCAAGGAGATAATGAAATGGAAGGAATAAATGTCTTATACACAATTCTAAGAGGGAAGAATTAGAATTTTTGGTTGTTGGGTCATTTCCAATCCTTGAGGAAGTTATTGTGACATGGGGAGGACAATATAAAAGACAACTTAGGAGGAACTAGCTATTGGATTTCTTGGATTGGGGATCTATAAGTTGTAGGAAGATTAAATTGGGACTTAAGTTGTTGCCAAGTTTTCTAGCCAAACCTTAACAGATCCCACAAATCTCAAAAAAATTGAATGCCATTTTAAAATAGATGTTTACCTTTAAGAGTTTTAATATTAGCCAAAGGACTATTATTTTGTTGGACCAAATGGATCCACTAGATGAAGGAGGATGCAAAACTCAAACCATGACTCAAGTTGTGATTGTACCAAGCCAATATTTTTAAGGTAGTTTAGCAAGCTCTCCAAATGAAGTTGAAGGGATTAGAACTACAAGTCTTAAAATAAGGGGTGAGGAGCAACTTATCCTTCCAATTGACCAAATTCTAGGGTCCTCTAGTAGTATTTGTTTGAATACGGTGATGCACAAGGTGCTTCTAGGCAACATCCCCATCTAGAGCCCTCACAACCAATTTAGTGGTAAGGAAAATGCCTTGAGTGTACGGATCTAAAATTCCCTAGCCTCCTTATCTTTTGGTTGAATATAATGGGTCCATGAAGTAGTAGGAAAACCTTTTTTATTACCCCACTTAGCCCAAAGGAGATTCTCGATTAGCTGATTTAGCTGGGTATAACATGTTTTCGAGGGAAGCCAACAAGATGAGATTTAAACATGGTTGGCCAAGAGGATTTTGTTAGCAACTTGGATTCTACTAGCCATAGATAAAAAAAAATTGTTCCAATTCAAGAGTTTACTTTTTATTTTAGGCAAGAACCAATTCCACATATCTATAAGTGAGACTCCAATGTCAAAGAGGGTTCCAAGGTATCTTGTAATACAATCATGCTTCACTTCACGCCATTCACTAGGGATCCAAGGTGGATGACCCCTGGGTTGGGGTGAATCATAATGAATTCAATTTTATGCATTGCTAGTTTGGAGCCTGAGATAGGACATAAAAGTTCCAAAATATCCAAAGTGTTAGTTACTTTTGTAGACACGCAAAATTAGCATTATGCATTTGATCAAAATCACACTCATCCATTCATCAAGGTAAATTCATCAAACTTAAATCAAATAAATCAAACTTGATCCTATCATCATCTCTTTGATTAAATAAATCAATCATTTATTTAATTAAATCTCAGAGCATTATTCATCTCCCTTTGATTTGATTTAAATCCCTAAATCAAGTCAAAGTGGTCAAATATGCTTAATCATCATCCTAGCTAATTAATCCTGATTAAATCTAATGCTAATCCCATCCCACTTGCATTCTCTAGATTTGGCCACTTGCACATGAAATTGCATTTAATTGATTTATCAAAATTATTTATTTTCAACTTGGCATAAAGGAGAGAATATTCTCCAAGTTTGAATCTCCCCCAAGTGGACATGTACACCAACAGAGCATTTATGGGGCGCCATGCCTCTTATGTTCCCTTCAAAAGTCAAACTCAACATTTATTGGAAAATTTGAATTCAAATTCTCCCTCTCATGGGCACTCTTCCCAAATCTTGCACATACATCAACCAATCACCACTTGACAAGTGGCCTTATCTTATTGGCTTGATCTTTGTCCCACATTGGTCCATTTTCAACACTTAGCATTTTGAAAATCTATAAAATAGAGGCTTCATCTCTTATCAAACCCTTCACCGTCTCTTCACAATTTTATGCAAGGTTACTCTCTTCATTTGAGATTTGATCTTGTCCATTTCACTCCATCATCTCCATCATTTACACAATTTAAGCTTTGATCAAGGGTTGGGAAAGGGTCACTAGCACATGTGACACCAATCCACTATAAGATGCTAGTTTGATTCATTAGAATGATGCCCTTCTATGTTTGCTTGTTTCTTTGGCATCATTCTTTTGATTAAATGAATCTTATAGGGGATCTTTTGGTTTGCTTTGGTTTACTAACAATACTAATGGTTTTTGTTTTTGATCCAATGTAGATTTAGGGTCCTACATGTGGCGCTAGAAGGAGGGCTGAGTTTATTTCATGCATTGGATAGAAATATAAAATCCCTGTTTTCATCAATGCATTGTCTCTGTTTTTGTTTGCAAAAGATGGATTAATGCTTCAAATAGAAATGCAAAGTTTTTATCTCTATTCAAATAAGCTTTAAACACTTTGTAGCTGGATGACACACAATATATGCATGGATAGTCAGTATATTTGTTCAAATACTTTTTAAATCTGTTATTGCATTAGAGTCACTCTAAATCACATCTAACTTTTACTGAATTTCATTGTCTCGTTAATTTATAGCTAACATCTCCTGCGCGCAGTTCACACACATTTTTTGTTTTTAGGCATTATTTTGGGCAGTTCACACGCATTGTTTACGTCTTATTCACCTTCCAATTGCATTTAGCAACATTCTGGTCGCAGTTATTTGAGGAATTCTGTCAGACAGTCCACGCGCCTTGTCTATGCTTTCATATTTCTGTCAGGCAGAGTTTGCACGCCTTGCCTATGCTTCAACATTTTTATTTATTTAGAAAACAGTTCAGCACGCCTTGTCTATATTTTCGCAGTTTAAGCGGTGGCAACTTAATGTTTGAGTCAGTTTTCCTTGTATCACATTATGATCTATATTCAACATTGATATCTGAATGTAAAACAGTTAACGTGCCTTGTCTATGCCTTTTTCTGTCAAACAGTGATAGTCCATATCCTGCAAAATAATTAGTGTGCCTTGTCTATGCTTGCACATGAGGAAACCTGTCAAAACAATTAGCACGCCCTGTCTCTGCTTTCACATTTCGCCAGAAAAAATTCACGCGCTTTGTCCATGCTGACTGGATTGTTAAACAGTCCACGTGTCTTGTCTATACTTTTACAACTGGCGTTTCATTTGAAAGTTTAAAAAAAAAAACTCTTCATTCAAATTTCTTCCCACCAAATGCACTTGCTGGAAAGTTTTGAAAAAATTTAAATCATTATCCTCATGCCCCGCTCTGTTTCTTTCATCTGCCAAATGCATTTGTTTGAAATTTTGTCTTTTCACAGCCACGCCTACCACTTGCATTTGATCTTGAAATCTTCTTTGAAGCATGTTTGCTCACATTTACCTTGAAAAGATATCCAAAGACATTATTGCACAGCTTTATAAATCAGTTTCATTTATTATTGTTTGAGCGTCTATTGGCAGGAGTGTCTTGGTCAAAGCGCCTTGTTGGTTTGGTCAGGAATAGCTTATAATGTTTCCCTATATCAAGACTTATGTAGAAATTGGGATCTGGTTCAACACAATCATGTGAAGGGACTTTAAAGTTTTTTTTGTTTTATCTGAAATACGCATAAACTTTGATGTGATGGATGTGATTGAATGCAGATTTGAATAAATCAATGTGATGCAATAAATGTTCTATAATTTGAATTTACATGCTGGTTGCCACCCTCTACATCATGGTATACATTATTTTAAGTTAGTCATTAGTCTATGAATGATTTACTAACTTAAAGAAAGTTAAATGGATGAGGCTTTAAATCAATTGATTTTTTTATGAAGGTGGGGGGGGTAAGTTGAAAAGGTATTGATATTTATTGACCTAAGGAATTTAGGTGCTTTATCAATGAAATTTTGTTTTATTCCTTTCTTTTATCAAAGATATTTCTTGATATAACTCCTTTTTGTGGTATTAATAGGTACCAAAAGCGAACAAAGGCAAGTGAAAGGTACAAAAGAACAACGAAGGCAAAAAGGAAAATCGAAAGCGAAAAAATCAACAAGGAGGAGGCTAGCAAACGAAAAAGAAAGGAGGGGAAATTTTTTTGAAAACACAATGTGTTTTTTAACACTTTAAGTGTTTGATCAACACTACTTCACGAAGTTGTTTATCTTTTAGTTTTAGAACACTAATTTTCATTTGGGTCTAAAACAAACAATTTGATTTTCATTGCAAAGGGCTTAAAATGAATCTTAGGACAAATGCACTAGATTTTGTTTGAGGTTAAGAATTGAACAATCAAAACTCACACTTCATTTTGGTGCTTCACTTGGTCTAATTGCTTTGAAGGGTGTAAAAGCAATTGAGATTATGATTTGTAGCCGTTTACATCTTTTTTGGTCGTATCCCTCTCCTTAAGCCGTGTGATCTGGTGCAAGAGAAACAGTAAACACATTTATTTAGCTGGAAACCTTCCAATTTGAGTAAAATTGAACATCTTGTCTTGAGAGAGTGTGGTAAGGGCATTTTAAGCGTGCATTCTCTTTCTTTGTGCCATCAAAGATCGATCGAGTTACGAATTGTGTCTTTGCTTGCTTTTGTTTATCTTAGAGGGCCTGCCTTGGGGAAAAAGCACTCACCCAAGGGACAACTCAACCGATAACACTCTAAAGCCAAGAGTATTTCAGTAGGGATATATAAATGAGGGGTTTTGGTTAAGCCATAATCGCAGCGGTTGGCTCCAACAGGAATAGGATCCGAAAGGGGACTCTTTAGGTATGGTCAATCTCCTGAGGCGGAAGGTCTACTAGAACCCATGTGCTAAATTTTCCAAAATCCTTAATCTATTTGTTGGTGCAAAGAGCGGTGGATTACGACCACTTTACCTCTTGGAATCTTCTGAAGTAGAGATGGAAAGCATGCCATGGGAGTTTCATGGGTGTTCATGCTTGGTTGCCCTGATTGACATTAATGAGCTGTGGAGGGGAGCCAGTGGGGTCAAGTATCTAACCATTCACTAAAGATAAGCGTAGCTGGACTTGTCCAAGTGGGAATCCTACAAATATTTTCTTACACATCCATGGGGCTTGGCTAATTGTTCTTAGTTTGAAAACAGTGTTGTGATGAAACATTTTGCAAACAAACATTCAACATGATTCTCAAAATTTCAAACCCTCTTTAAGACAAAATATCAGGTGACTCAATCCATATGTTACTGCTTTCCCTACGGATTCACGTCCGTAGAGGTTCCTAAGCATTGGATTATATCTCAATTTGTCTTCTTGAGTAAACAATAGGAAAACCCTTGCCTTAAGTTCATTGAATTTTCACATAAGATATCTTGTGGGGTTTAAAGAAATTAAGACATTGGACATCTTAGTTTGAAACTTTAATCAAAGAGAGAGTTTTTGGTAAAATAAAGCCATTAAACAAAGATAAGCAAAATGAACTTTCATGTGTGTTGAAGACTCCAAATCCCAAAGCAAAGATCATTGAAAAATCCGAAAATGAGAGTTCAAATGAAATCAATCCTTGGTTACAAAGGTCTTTAGGAAGCATATGCATGCTCTTCAATACCTAGGTCTAGAAAAACAAAGTGGTCTTTTTAGGTTCATCTAGGGATCAAAACAAATCAAACCTCTTTCATCCATCTTTCAAAACATCAAATCCATCTCACAGGTCATCTTTTGAAAAACCTTGAAATCATCCTTGAAGTACTAGGCTTTATGACAAAATCAAGCAAACACCAAAATCATTGAGACCAAGTCCTTGAAAACATTTATCAAAACACCCTTTGGCTAGGAATGTGTAAATGCATCATTTTTCATATCCTTAGTCAAAGTCATCCAAATCATCTTGTCTAGCTTAGTGTATGTAGATGAATCCTTCTCCATATACTTAGTGAAACAAGCATCTTGTTTAGGTAGGTGTGGGTAGATGCATCCTTCTCCTCACACATACCCAAATCATCATCCTTTGAACACAACTATCCTTTAGATCATTATCAAACATCTTAGGGGTCTTTTTTGTTCAAAATCCTAATCAAACTCCAAACCAAGATCAAGGACAAAATCTCAAAATCCAAACATCAAACCAATCAAAAATCCAAAGTCCTAACATTTCATTCAAGATTTATCAAAAGCCAAAACATCCATAACATCCATCTTTAAACATCACCATCATATCATCATCACATTTTGATCCTAAAAAGCATCCTAAAAACTTTCACTTTGGGACATAAAATAGAGATTAATCCAAAGAATCAAGAGATTCATCTCCCATATTCTTGAAGATTGATCCTTGTTTTATGGTTCTAACAAGATCAAAACACAAGAAGAACATGGAATATAAACTAGATTCATACATCATGAGCAGTCCAAACCAACCAAACTATCCAAGCCTCACGAAATCATGGGATTATGGAAACTCACATCCATACATAGGATCACTATCTCCTACGAATAGCAATAGCACAACGAATGTGAGTATGCCCAATCTGAATTTTGGAACACATCTCCCCATGATAGATTTAAATCAAATTCCAAACTTACAAGTCTATCCTCCAAAGAATCAATACATGAACGCCCAGAAGCGAACAAGCGTCATTCCACCAAATCCCTACAAACCAAATATTGGATGTACCCAAGGTACAGGATTTTTGAAACATGAATCCTAACTTTCAGGGAAGAGCTTTGGAAGGAAATAGGACAAACGATAATTTGTCTCATGGGAATAGACAATAAATGAGTCAGGCAGTGCCAGAACCAGACAGTCATTTCAGGCATGGTAGGGCGTCTGATAAACGAGCAGACAAACTGCTCTGAGATGGGGTAGAGGTCAAGATAA
This sequence comes from Sequoia sempervirens, assembly GCA_007258455.2. Taxonomy (NCBI): domain Eukaryota; kingdom Viridiplantae; phylum Streptophyta; class Pinopsida; order Cupressales; family Cupressaceae; genus Sequoia; species Sequoia sempervirens. The sequence continues at coordinate 18,597 of VDFB02114958.1, forward strand.
GAAGGATCAAATTGCAGAACTTTCCAAAATGGTTGAGGCATTGCGCCAAGGGAAATCTCCACCACCATTACCAACACCATTCCTTGGTTTAGGGCTTCCCCCTTTACCTAACACCAATCACGCCACCCAAATCAATCCACCTAACGTCAATCAAACCATCATGTCAAAACCTTCGAGTATACCATCGACATCACACCAATGGATGGTATCTAATCAAACAACAACATTGATCCCAAATCGAAATACAGTCTCCCAAGGACCTATCACCTCGTTCAATCCAACCATCACTATCCAACCATTCCAAACACCACTATCACACCCATCACATCTCAACCCCTCACTACCATGATCGCTCCGAGCGTATCTCAAACACTGGTCACTACATCCAACATGATTCTAAATCCACCACCACCACCACCACCACCAACTTCCATACATCAAACCAATTAAACAACATTTACAAGCTGATTTTCAAAGGGATTCCAACAATATCTAATGACTAATGCGGCAAACTAACACAAATTAAGAACAAATTGAAACAATCCTCTCAAGTTGCCCAAGCCTCTCAAGCTACCCAACCAACACGAGCACAAACACAAAAGATGACAACTATTGAAAACAAGGACCAAGATCAATCCATCACTAAGCACACATTTACTTCATCCAATGATCAAATCGACATATGTCAAGAGTCACTTTTGAATCTCGATCAAAATCCACCAACAAAACTCGACAATGAGCCAATTCAAGAAATATCAACATCACTTGATGCTATGGTCGAAGACATTCACAATCTCTCCACCACAATTGTCGAAAACAATGATCAAAACCTCTCCATCGAGGAGCACATTGAGGATGTATCTACACAATCCGATGATCAACTCACCATACATCAAGAGCCACTTTTTAGTGATCTCTTTCAAGGAGTGTTAGGATTATTTGATCCAATTGACATAATGCACAAACAGTTCACCTATGATCATGTTGAAAATGTCTCTACATCGCCTTACGAGTTAGAGGACATATCTCAAGAATTTATTCCAAAGCATGATCAAAATCTTTCACCAAAGTCTAGCAATTGTCATTTTCAAAACATGTTGATCCCCTTTGACCTCATGGTTACAGATGCTGAAGGAACCTTGAACTTGACCATGCCTAAGGTCGACATCCAAAAGTCCTTTGTAAGAAATCCATCCTTTGAAGATGCCCCATGTCAAGAACTTGATCCAAAGCATGTTGAAAGCAACTCCGAAATTAATCAAGATCAAGAATTTGTATCTTCAAGATACTACAATAATCTAATGAACACTCTCTTATCCATGCAAGATGATCATATCCATGTAGCACATACTCCTCCATCTACCCATGAGATGCTTTCTACAGATGGGCACGTAGATGATCTTCATCTAGAACAAGATTTTGTTACACAAAAAGAACAGATTCTTAACTCCTACAATCAAACGGAGTTGTCAACATCAGGATCGAATATGTCCCAAACTCAGATTGAGGACATCATGAATAAAGATATCCATCATTATCCGCCCAAGGAAACAAGTCAGGTAGAACATCCAGAGTTAGCAGAGCGGCAAATTGAAACAATGTCACCTACAATGGTCATTTGTCAGAGCATGTTTATTGAACAAGATATCTCAAAACGAGCAGAATCAAAGCATGAAGGTACTACTACCACCATACTGGGGGCAACTTCATCTTGTGCAAATGTCAACATAGGGAGCATGAAGAGTTCTTATGATGAAACCATTATCAATACTACAACCAGTCACATCACGAATCTTCATCCACCCATCACCCCATCCATGAATTGGGACCAATGTCAAAAGAAGGATTTGAATTAAAGTACGAAGAACATTATCAAAGCAAAAGAAGCTGATAAGCATAATGGACAAATCAAATACAAATGGATACCAAAGAATATAAAGAAAGATCATCCCTATCAAACTCCATCAGTCAAAGAAACTATGGGGAAAAATTAAAAAGGGAAAAGTATCCATCAAAGATGTCCGCAAAAGCAAAAACAGGCTTCTCAAGCGACATATAAATTGTATCAAGCAGTTGGTCCTAATTCCACACACACTTCCGTATCCACCCATCATTGCTCATCTTCCCAAGTTTGGAGAGTCAAAGGTTGTTGTCAGCGAAATCCATCTCTTATCCTAAACACCTCCATCTATGCAGCCACACATAATATCAATTCTTGCATTGACCGTGTGGCAATGACCCTTCATCATAAGGATTAAAGAAGGCAATCTATTGCGATAATAGCAGCATAGAGATAGAAGTTAACTCCACGATATCCATGAAGCGGTCGAAATCTCAAAGAGAAGTTGCATTCAAGTGCATTATCTTAACTAAAGCGGCTCCTTGGTGGGATATCGATGGCATCATGGCGAGGAATCTACATTAAGCGACACCACAGTGTTTCAGCAACAATCTTCGGAAAAATAAAAAAGAAAAAAATCAGAAAAAGGATTGAAAACAGTAAAGAAAAAAATCGTCCTCTAGTGAAAACCACATGTACGGCACTTTGGGAAAGACCATGACAAAAACCTGGAAAACAGGCGTCATGTGTAGAATCGAGCATCTATGTGCGCCAATTCATATGAAAGCATCTCATCTCATCCCATCCATAATAAATTGAGCATTCCATCCATCTCATGCATAATAAATCCATTCATCCATGAACCATTTATCCAATCCATGCGCATACATATTTATCCATCATTCGAGTTATCTTGATCTTGATGAAAATTTGGGGCACACTCTACACTTGCTTATGGTAAACATCTTGACATGGGTCATTTTCATTGATCCTATCCTATGCAGCATTATTTGAGCTATGAAGCATTATCCAATAAACATTCATTATTCGAGCACCTTATCTTATCGCAAGATAAATCCTTGGCATACTTTGTGTGCGTACCATATCCATCCATCCATACACCTATCCAAGCATCCATCCATAACATTCCATACATTGCTAGACTTTGGGGGCAGATATTTACATCTTGCTTCGGGAATAAATCTTGATCTATATCCTTCACCTTATGTGGCGATCTGAACATTGGAAAATGTGAAATAAAATTGGTCAAAGCATCTGCAATCCAAAATCCAAAGCACTAGCCCATAGCATATTTTGACAAGATGACATTCCTTATCAACCTTCATCATTCATCGAACATCAATCAAAACAATCGATACCAGTCGCATCTAATGCACCCTTCAAATGTCACATCAAATCATTCGAACATCTTTTGTTCCAAATCAAGCTTCATGAATCCTGATCAATCAAATCCAATCAAAAAATCATCATCTCAAGATATCCTTGTGTTGCTTAACACATCCTTGCATTGTTGTGTATCCTCAATAATGTTATCATCGTCCATTCGATCGACATCTCAATCCTTGTGTTGCTTAACACTATCATTGCATTGTTGTGTATCCTCAACAATGTTATCATCATCATCAATCCATCAATCTGATCAATTCACCTTAGCTTGGTTTTCAACAAATCCCAAAACAGAGCACTGATATCGTCACATATCCATATCAAAATCGTCAAAATCATGCGAAAATCCAAAAACACTCAAAAATCCAAAAACATCAAAAACATTGAGATTCGAACTCGTGGATCTGAGCTAAGCGTAGGCAAGGCTAATCTTTGATCGACCGAGACATCAAAATCCAAAACGACCGAGGAAAGCGTCAAAGATCAAGAAAACATCCGAGGAAAACATCAAAATCAAGAAATAGCCTCAAAACATTTCAAAACTCCAAAAACATCCAAATATTTGAAAAAATCCACCCATCCCGTTTCGCCTACACCCGAAATAATCAATCATCCATAATAAACTGATCGTCATCTTCATCCTTTGGCAACGCAAACAGAAACAATCACAACAATTGGCAAAATCAATCTTCAATCGTAAAATCAAAATTGAAACAGCAAACCGTTAAACACAAAATCAAACTCTTGATCATTTTCAGGCATGTCAATCAACCATATATCAATAGCCTATCAATCAACTTATCAAACCATCATCATCCTATAGAATGCATGTCCTAGGATATATCGTTCTAACAATGGGCATCATTATGGATATCACCTAGGATCCTTATCCTATCAAAACAAATCCTTTGGCTAAGGGTACTTATGAAGAACATTGAAGCGTTTGTGTGCCAGTCTTTTCTTTTGATTTATTTATTGCACTCATTCGAGGACCTCTCGATATCGACGAAGAAGGATTTAGAGAGAGATAGGAATGAGACGCGATCATTATCTTTTATGCGTGCTTGTTGGACATTCTTGTAAAATAACTTGGCAAATAATTTCTTTGTTAGGTACATCCTAGCAAGGTTTACGTATGTCAAGTGTGAACAAGAATACTCCTATTTGTTTGTCGAGTCAAAGTCCATCGCACTAGGTACAATGCCATCCTGGTTCTTTATACCTTGATGCATCGTATCTATGTGTGTAATCAAACATAAGGTAAGTAGCCCTTTTAAAATCCCAATCCTTGATAAGCAAATCATCACCATTTATCATCATCTATCATCATTCATCATCATCATCATCTCTAATAAAGTCTCGTCAGATCATGGACTTGTTGGATCCTCTTGTCATCATCTCACTTCCACATTAACATCGCATCATGAATAGTCCATCATGCATCCATCCATCCATCCTGCATCCATCCTGCATCCATCATGCATCTACAAACCATCAATATTCTACACTATCTTCTCACCCACATATCATCATCATAATATAGATCATTAGTCTCATAGTAATTTCATCCATTGCATAATCACAGCATATCATCATCGATCTCATCCATCTCATATCATATCATCATTTAAGTTGTTTAGGATAATATAGATTTGTTATTTTAAGCATCTTAAAATCATCTCATTTGCATCATAAAGTCACTTAACCATCCATTTTGAACCTCTTTATCGGCGAGATCGACCCTCAAATTGAATCTTCATTTCCGATCTCGAGAGAACAATAATACGATGCACTTCTTTCGGGGCATCGCAGAAAAATCAGAAAATTTTTAAATTTCGATCCGGCAAGTTTATTCTTTAGAACAGCACTTAACAAGTACATTGCTTGAGAGGAATTGCAAAATGTGAACTACTAAAGTGGCATTATGCATTTGATCAAAATCACTCATCCATTCATGGGGTAATTCATCAAACTTAAATCAAATAAATCCAAACTTGATCCTATCGTATTGTATGAAATATTGGATCAACTAAGTAAAAATCAAACACATGTTAATAAGACATTAAATCGAAAAAGCTGTAAAAGAAAAACAAAATAATGCAAACCGTAATCGCAGCTTCTCGAAACCGTCTTATCCTCCTCTAACTTCACCGTTTTGTTGCTTCGAATGGCTCTCAGATCAGCAGATAGAGCTTCAACAAAATGACAGCATGAAGAACGAGATAAAAACAAGAATGCATAATATGCAAAATGCAAGAGGTTATGCTAAAATGAAAGACATTGCTGTGATATTAAAACTAATATGCATGCAAATGCTGGTGAAACTATGGCTATGTAAATGAGTATACGAAGTGTGCGAACATGAACGATTATGCAGAATGTATGTGGGATGATTAACCAAGGCTTGGATTTGCACGGGCTTTTATAGAGTTTTCGAACGAGTTTGATTGGCTGAATCGATCGACGGTCCAGATTAAGCTTGTTTCGAACGGACGGCGGGAGATTTTCGAAAGTGGAAGAGGAGAATGGAAGGTTTCCCATTTCTTCGAATTTCGTCATTGAGTTTCGAAGGGAAACTTCCATTCCAAAGGATGAGATGCAAATTTGGAAGGGCGAGTTAGCATGAGTTAGAAATTAAATAAATTAAATTTATTTAATTTGAGAAGTGGAGATGAAAATGGAAACCCACATAATTAAATAAATTATTTAATTATGTTTTTAAAAATGAAATTAGGGTGAGGTGGAAAATATTAAATAAAAATATTTAATATTTAATTTGAGGACGAAGAATATTCCATTATTCAAATATTCAAAATATTTGAACTTTAGAATATAATGATAATTAAATGTAAATAAATTATAAAAATTTATTTAATTTAATCAAGCGAAAGGTAAAAGATGAGATGGAGAAGATATTCCATTATTTAAATATTTAAAATATTTAAACTCTAGAATAGGATGATAATTAAATATAAATAAATTAAATTTATTTAATTTAATCAAGCGGAGGGTGGGAATGTTAATAGTTAATTTGATTAAAGGTAGAAGAATTTAGAAGATGAGCGATATAAATAAATAATTAAATTTATTTATATGCAGATGACATTGGATTAATTAAATAAATCATATTTAATTAATTAACAAGCTTAATCATGACCATTTTTAGACGTATACATTTTGCCCCTCTTTGAAGTGATGTGTAAGACACATTGTTTCAAAGAAAATAAGATTTTGCCCCTGATGTACTTTTGATGTTTCTGCTGATGATGCCCCCTCGAGAGGTAAATCACGGATGAGAGGGAAAGTGGTTTAGCTCGCGACAGAAAAATAAATGCCCATTTTGAAAATAAAGTCTCATTTATTTTATCCTTGGTTGACCTTTAAAAGGTAAAAAGGTTGAAAGAGACAAGTCATTTGCACTTTTGACTGTGGTGAAACTGTAGCTCTGAAAGCGACATTGCGACATGGAGATTCCGTATCATCGCCACCGATTCGAGAGATCACGTAGATATCAAAGGCCGGCTGCTTATGGACCACCGGTGAGTCGATCGATCCTCTTATGCTTTCGAATTTTTCTGTTTGAATCGTAATTTTTCATGTTTTCCGTGGTTTTTGGTTTAAGATTTTACGTTTGCGCGCATATAGCAATTTTTAGGCGCTTTCAAAAAAAAAAGGCGCGCATATAGTAGAAACAAACGCGCATAGGGTATAGATGTTTGAATGTCGTAGGAAAACCAGTTTAGCGCATCCTATATAAACTAGCGCGCATATAGGAAAGATTCAAAAATTTAGGGATAG
>VDFB02114959.1:0-24150 GCA_007258455.2 Sequoia sempervirens
AAAATAGGAGAGTTTATCTCACACACTGCGGCTGAAACCACCATTTTGCTAAACCTCACAAGTTTGCAAAATATTCAACCAACATTATGGTTGTTAAGTTTTGAAAAAGAAAACGATTGTCTTATACTAATTCAGCTCCCCCTCCCCTCCCTCTCAATATAAGCGTGTGCTCATCATAGTCCTTCCTAAATAAAATGCTCCAGCCATGGAGTTCTATCTTCTCCAGTCAACTCTTACATGCTGCCCATGCTTCCTTAAAATATGTGCCATCTTTATATAGTTCATTCATTGCATCAAATCCAGCACCATTAACTCTCAGTTCATTCAACAACAAACATCTTCTATTGAGTGCATCTGCTACCTTGTTCGATTGACCACTTATATGCTTTAAAACAAACGAATAACTCTGCAGAAATTTTACCCATTTCATATTTTTTTGACTTAACTTACCTTGGCTATTTATAAACTATAGTGCATGATGATTTGTGTACAATACAAACTCCTTGTGTAACAAATAATGTCTCCACTTCTTTAGTGCTTGCACTATTGTATAAAATTTCTAATCATATACTTAATATTTTCTTTTTGCCTCATTCAACTTCTCACTGAAATAAGCAATGGGTCTTCCTTCTTGACTCAAAATTCCTCCAACTACACATCCACTTGCATCACAATCTATTTCCAACACTTTATCAAAATCTGGTAAGGCCAATACTAGTTGTTCTGTCACTTTTCTCTTCAACTGTTGGAAACTTCTTTCTACTACAATTGTCCACTGAAATTCTTTTCTAATGCCTTTCATTGCCTTTATGATAGTTACACATATCCCACTAAAACTACTTATGAACTTCCTGTAAAAGCTCACTACGTGTAATGTCCCCTTCTAGTTGACATCTCTCAGTTCTTGAGATAGCCTATTATGTGACCCTCATAGGCTGATAGGTTGGATAGAGAGTCTTGTTGAAGCATGGCTTGGCTTCAATTATTAAAATCACTCAATTTGGCTTTCGTTCGGAGTCGTTTGGACATCATTTGCTTGACTTACTATTTTTAGTAAGTGGAGACACTCAGCGGAGCACCCCTGCTATTTTTAGCAGTATGGTTTGGTCATATGCAGAATCAGTCACTTATCATTCGGCTTCAGACGGTTCGTCGATTGGACTTATATTGAGAGAGATATTAATATTTATTTGTCAAAATAAATATTAATTAAATTGAAGATTATATTATAAAGTTATAATATAATTAAATATTATAACTTAAGTGACTTTATGGAAGGGGTCGACCATCATGAAAAGGGGACCAAGTTCAATTATTAATTATAATTATTTTGGGTGCCCAAACTATAGAATTATTAAAAGTGAAATTCAACTTTTATTTAAATGGTGCTTTTTGAGAGAAGTCGACCCTCTTGAAAGACTATAAGGTTTTCACTTGTGAAATCTTCATTATGAATTTTTATTATATTGATTTCTAGAATTCCTCTTCCAGAGAACGAAGCCTAGGGTTTATTGTTTTCTTCTGCATTGGAGAACGAGCCATCTTCAGTATTTGTAGTTCAGAGGCTGTGAAATATCAGCTGATTTATTGCCTGTCAGTGAAATAGCTTCATCCAGAAGTTATTACAGAGCATAGTGAGAAGTTGTCATCAGGGGTTGATTAATAATTATCCAGAGGCAGTGTTTTTCCTTGAGCGGCTGGTTGATTTACATCTGGCATCAATTCCAAGGTGGTACAGATTTATTCTTGCTAGCTTTAGGCCGTACTATTCAGCCTTGAGGCCGTACTTCTTCTGTAGGGTTGGACGCCTTGCTTTTTGGGTCTTTGCCTACACCAAATGGGATGCCTTGCATTTTTAATCAATTTGCACACATTTCAAGGCAGAAGAAATGTCATTTGAGGCTGGCCGTACTAAACCTTCATCCTTTTGGGGGCGGCTGCAAATAAAAAAAATCAGGTTTTTAATTATTATAATCTGCTTTGCCTTTTTTATCTGCATGCTAGGGTTTCAGCATTGTAAGCATCAAGAAAGAATAATAAATCTATATGCTATCGATTTGGGAGTTTATCTGCTTCAGTTTGTACTTCCTGTATTTAGTTAAAGATTTTAGAAGTATTTCTTTTCAAAATCGCACTTTATCTTTTTATGCAAAAACTACCAAGAAAATCAACACACTCAAAAACAAGCAAAAACACAAACATATTAGATTTAGCAGTTTGGGGTTGAAGTAGAACTAGCAGGGTTCTTCACAGTGGTATCAGAGCGGTCTCCTGCCAGCCTGAGGGTTTGGGATTCATATGCAGCCACAGGAGGTTGGGCCTCACAGATATTATACTCACAGAAGAGCTTTGTTTGACAAGGCATGGGAATTGAACAGGCAGTCAGGCCCCATGGCTGACAGAACAAAGGTTCCTCGAGATCCTTGTGATGATGCAGAGGTCAGACAGACTCTCAAAGATTTACGGACAGGTCAGCAGCAGGTAACTGATGTATTACAGCAGTTGACCACGGTGATACACAGGATAGGTTCACCGAGACCGTCACCACGTCGTGACAAGAACAGGAGTGATGCAGGTTCACGGAGGGCACCCAGGACTGTTTCATGGACAGCAGATAGGCCTACCCGCCCTACTTTTGTGAGACAGGAGCCTAATCAAGCTATTGCAGATGAGGACCCTGAGGGAGTGTTCGTTGATACTCTTATGGCAGTGAACGATGAGTGGGAGTTACTGACCCCGGAGGTCAGAGAGAGACTTACTTTTGACAGATTTCTCACACAGAGGAGAGAGCATTACAGGAATAGACAGGATTGGAGGCCTAGACATTATAATAGTGACCTGAAGCACGCCACAAACAGACTCACTTTAGCTATGTTTGACGGTAGCAACAAGGTCACAGCACAGGCTTGGATCAGTAAGTTGGATACCTTCCTCACATTGCGTCCCATGGCTGAGGAGGATGCTATTAGATATGCTACTTTGCATCTTGAGGGGGCAGCTTATGACTAGTGGCATCATGGGATGGTGACACTCCAACATGATCGTATCACCACTTACCAGGAGTTCGTGGACAGATTGGTGGAATGGTTCGACAAGAAGGATCCTGAGTCTTATTTCAGAGATTTGGCCTAGTTGAGACAGGTTGGTAGTTTGGAGGCCTATATAGGAGACTTCCAGCGGTTGTCCGTGATGGTTCCCAACATATCAGAGAGGCGTCTAGTTGTGCTCTTCATGGAGGGATTGTTGGAACCATTGAGAGGTTGGATCAAAGCAATTGATCCTCCTTCACTCCAGGAAGCGATGAAGGCATGCAGCATGGAACTTGCAGCTCCATCTAACAAGTTCAATCCCAAGAATACTTCTTCATTCAAGGACAACAAGGGATTCAATAAAAATAAGGAGAAATCTGATTTTAAGAGTGATTAAAAGGGAAAATCAGCTGCACCCTTGGATCGAGAGACTCTTAATGATTTGCGCAGGAAGAAGCTTTGCTTCTACTGCAAGGGTCCTTACGACGCTAACCATGATTGTCCTTTGCGGCCTAAGGGTAAGGCCAATAGAGTTATGTGGGCCTACTATGAGGATTCGGAATCTGAGAATTCCGAACAGCAGGAGAGTTCTGAGGAGTCAGAATCAGAGGCTTCAGAGCCTAAGGTGGGGGCAGAGTCAGAGCTTCAAATCCAGGAAGCACAGTTGTCTAGCATTCAGCAAGAGGGATCTTTCAGACTTCGTGGCATTTTGGCTGGTCAAAAGGTTATCACCCTTTTAGACACAGGAGCCACCCAAAATTTTATCGATGCCAGATTTGTGGAGAAGCGTGGGCTCATAACCGAGGAGTTTGAGGGCATTCGGGTTAAGGTGGCTGATGGTTACACTCTCAGATGTGACTGTATGATTAAGGATCTCCCATTGTGCTTGAATAATTATGAATTCAAGGCTAATTATTATGTGGTGAATATGGGTGACATTGATTTAGTTTTGGGCATGAAGTGGCTTCATTCTCTTGAGGAAGTTACACTTCGTCTCAAAGACATGGAGATCAGGTTCGAGGTGGATGGGAAGACTCATATACTGAAGGACATCCGAGATAGTAACGTCAGGACTATTTCCTTCCGACGGATGGAGAGACTTATGCGTCATGACATGGTTGAGTGGGCTGCCGAGTGCACTTTGACACCTACACAAGAGGGACAGCATAAGACCGAGTATCATCCTGACATTCAGCAGTTGAGAGTTAAGCATGGGAAGGTTTTCAGTGACATTCCACCAAGGAGACCTCCCGACAGGGGTATTGAGCACATCATAGAGCTTGAGGAGGGCGCCAAGCCCGTCATGATTACTCCTTACAGGCATCCAAAGCGGCTTAACGATGAGATAGAGAAGACTATCAAGGAGCTGCTTGCTATAGGTCACATTTGAAAAAGTAAATCACCATTTGCTTCTTCAGTTGTTCTAGTGAAGAAAGATGGTACACTTCGTATGTGCATAGATTACAGAGTCCTAAATAAGAGGACTATTAAGAACAAATATCCCATACCCCATATAGATGAGCTTATTGATGAGCTCCATGGTGCCTGTTACTTTTCGAAGATAGACTTGAGATCAGGATATCACCAGATTAGAGTCCGTGACCAGGATGTTGAGAAGACTGCTTTCCGTTGTCATTGTGGACACTTTGAGTTTCTGGTTATGCCATTTGGGCTAACCAATGCTCCAGCGACATTCCATTCCACCATGAACAGGGTCTTCCACTCACATCTGAGGAGATATGTACTTGTCTTCTTCGATGATATTTTGATCTACAGCAGGACATGGCAGGAGCACTTGGCTCATTTGGATACAGTACTCAGCATTTTGGAGAGGGAGTCCTTGTATGCCAAGGAATCCAAGTGTGATTTAGGGATGACTGAGTTGTTATACTTAGGCCATATTATCAATGCAGAGGGAGTGCGGATGGATCATGAGAAGATCCGTGCTATTGTAGATTGGCCTACTCCGGCAAACCTTACACAACTGCGAGGATTCCTTAGGTTATGTGGATTCTATCACAGATTTGTCAATGGATATTCACGCCATGCAGCACCTATGACGGATTTGTTGAAAAAAGGTGCATTCATTTGGACTCCTAAGGCACAGGAGTGTTTTGTGAGGTTCAAGGAGCTTATGACTACATGTCCAGTGTTGGCACTGCCAGATTTTATGAAGCCTTTTGAGTTTTAGTGTGACGCTTTTGGTGAGGGCATTGGAGTGATGCTTATGCAAGACAAGCACCAGATTGTTTATGAGAGTAGAAAACTCAAAGGACCAGAGAGGGTTTACAGTATATATGATAAGGAAATGCTGGCCATAATGCATGCCTTGGCCAAATTCAGGCAATATCTAGTGGGCAATAAACTTTGTATTAAAACTGATCATAATAGCTTGAGGCATTTCCTAGGGCAGCGAGATTTGAATGACCGTCAGCAGAAGTGGGTAAGTTACAAGCATATGACTTTGATATCACCTATATCAAAGGTACACAGAATGTGGTTGCTGACGCTCTTTCACGTCGGCCTCATCTAAGTTCTATGATACAAATTGCAGAGGACTAGAGGCACTTGATTGTGGCAGAGTATGCTAAGGATACATGGGCATCTGGTCTTGCTGAGGGATCTATTGTGGACACCAGGTACACGCTTGTAAATGAATTGATCATTTACAAGAACAAGATTTTCTTGATCCCAGGGTCAGAGGTGAAGAACACCATTCTGCGAGCTTTCCATGATGTACCTACAGTAGGGCATCCCGAGTACTTTAAGACATACAGACAGGTACGGGAGAGATTTACATGGAAGGGTTTTAAGGCAGATGTTCTTCAGTATGTGCGTGAGGGCCCTATTTCTCAACAGAACAAGTAGGAGAACACGTATCCGGCAGGGTTGTTGCAACCACTTCCGATTCCTGACAGGAAGTGGGAATGCCTGTCGATGGATTTTATTACGGGCTTGCCCAAAGCCCAAGGACAGGATTGCATATATGTAGTTATGGATCGGCTGACAAAGTATGCCCACTTCTTTCCGATCACCACCACCTACACAGCCACACAAGTAGCAGAGGTATTTTTCCGTGACGTTTTCAGATTACATGGGTTGCCTCGGAGCATAGTTAGCGACAGGGATAGTCGGTTCCTGAGTCACTTTTGGCAGGAGGTGTTCAGACTTTGTGGGACCGAGCTTACACCGAGCACCAGTTACCACCTGCAGACTGATGGTCAGACGGAGATAGTGAACAAATGGGTGGAAGGCTACCTCAGGAATTACATTGCAGGGCAGCAAAAGGCGTGGGTCAAGTGGATATACTTATGTGAGTATTGTTACAATACCACCTTTCACATGACCATTCAGATGTCCCCCTTCGTGGTGTTGTATGGTTATGAGGTGCCTAGTTTTCTTGATTTGCTACTGAGTGACAATAGAGTGCCTAGTGCTAGAGACTTATTGCAGGAGAATCAGGACATTATGAGGGCTCTTAAGGAGAATATTGCTAACGCACAGAATCAGCAGAAGCAGTATGTAAATCAGAAGAGGACAGAGAGATCTTTTGAGGTGGGAGACATGGTATATCTCATGCTGCAGCCCTACAGACAGTCTACTCTCAGGAAGAGTGGATCTGAGAAGCTCAAGCTGCGATATTATGGTCCTTTCAGGATTGTCAGGCGTGTTGGAGAGGTGGCTTATGAGCTAGAGCTTCCAGCGGATAGTAAGGTCCACAATGTTTTTCATGTGTCATGTCTCAAGAAGGCGTTAGGACATCGTGTGGTACCTTTAGCAGTATTACCCCCCTTAGATGATGAAGGAAAGTTGATTTTAGTACCTGAGTCGATCCTGGAATACAGAGAGAGACAACTACGCAGGAGGACTATCAGGGAATATTTGGTGAAGTGGAGAGATTTACCAGTGGAGGATGCTATGTGGGAGAGTGAGGAGATTTTGCAGCATCCTGAGTTGAGATTGCTTGAGGACAAGCAATTTCAGGAGGGGCGGACTGTAATGTCCCCTTCCAGTTGACATCTCTCAGTTCTTGAGATTAGCCTATTATGTGACCCTCGTAGGCTAATTGTGTGGATAGAGGGTCTTGTTGAAGCATGGCTTGGCTTCAGTTATCAGAATCACTCAGTTTGGCTTTCGTTCGGAGTCGTTTGGACATCATTTGCTTGACTTACTATTTTTAGTAAGTGGAGACACTCAGCGGAGCACCCCTGCTATTTTTAGCAGTATGGTCTAGTCATATGCAAAATCAGTCACTTATCATCCGGCTTTAGACGGTTTGTCGATTGGACTTATATTGAGAGAGATATTAATATTTATTTGTCAAAATAAACATTAATTAAATTGAAGCTTATATTATAAAGTTATAATATAATTAAATATTATAACTTAAGTGACTTTATGGAAGGGGTCAACCATCATGAAAAGGGGGCCAAGTTCAATTATTAATTATAAATATTTTGGGCGCCCAAACTATGGAATTATTAAAAGTGAAATTCAACTTTTATTTAAATGGTGTTTTTTGAGAGAAGTCAACCCTCTTGAAAGAATATAAGGTTTTCACTTGTGAAATCTTCATTATGAATTTTTATTATATTGATTTCCAAAATTCCTCTTCTAGAGAACAAAGCCTAGGGTTTATTGTTTTCTTCTGCATTGGAGAACGAGCCATCTTCAGTGTCTGCAGTTCAGAGGCTGTGAAATATCAGCCGATTTATTGCCTGTCAGTGAAATAGCTTCATCCAGAAGTTATTACAAAGCATAGTGAGAAGTTGTCATCAAGGGTTGATTAATAATTATCCAGAGGCAGTGTTTTTCCTTGAGCGGCTAGTTGATTTACATCTGGCATCAGTTCCAAGGTGGTACGGATTTATTCTTGCTGGCTTTAGGCCGTACTATTCAGCCTTGAGGCCGTACTTCTTCTGTAGGGTTGGACTCCTTGCTTTTTGGGTCTCTGCCTACACCAAATGGGACGCCTTGCATTTTTAATCAGTTTGCACACATTTCAAGGCAAGAAAAATGTCATCTGAGGCTGGCCGTACTAAACCTTCATCCTTTTGGGGGCGGCTGCAAATAAAAAAAATCAGGTTTTTAATTATTATAATCTGCTTTGCCTTTTTTGTCTGCATGCTAGGGTTTCAGCATTGTAAGCATCAAGAAAGAATAATAAATCTATATGCTATCAATTTGGGAGTCTATCTGCTTCAGTTTGTACTTCCTGTATTTATTTAAAGATTTTAGAAGTATTTCTTTTCAAAATCGCACTTTATCTTTTTATGCAAAAACTACCAAAAAAATCAAAACACTCAAAAACAAGCAAAAACACAAACATATCAGATTTAGCAGTTTGGGGTTGAAGTAGAACTAGCAGGGTTCTTCACACTACGCCATGAAAACTTTTGGCCTCAAGCATACTTCTCCCACTTTAACCTTTGCAAAGCTACGCTAACATGCAGCAAATGTTCTTCCTTTGTCTTACAAAAACTCAAAAGATCATCTAGATATACTATGACAAACTTACCAAAGAATGGTTTCAATACTCCATTCATCAACCTCATGAAGGTACTAGGAGCATCTGTCAATCAAAATGGCATTACCAACCACTCATACAAACCATCATTTGTCTCGAAAGTCGTCTTCCATTCATCTCCTTCTCTAATCCTTATTTGATGGTATCCACTCTTCAAATCTATTTTGGTGAATTACTTGGCTCCACTCAAACAATCCATCATGTCATCCATCCAAGGTAATGGAAATATATACTTTATAGTTTTCTTATTTATAGCCATGGAATCTGCACACATTCGCCATTCTCATTCCTTTGGTGTCAACACTGTTGGTACAATACACGAGCTTAAAATTTCTCTTATTAGACCCTTATCCAACAACTCTTGCACTTGTTTGTTTATCTCATCATTCTCCTTTGGGGTTATTCTATATGGTGTTTTATTTGGAAAACTCGCACCAATTATTAAGTCCATACAATGACTTATACTCCTCGTGGGTGGCAACCCATCTGGTAACTCCAATATTTTTGAATAGTCATTCAAAATTTCTTGAATTTCCTTTGGAAATCCTTCATTTTTCTCCTGTTTCCTAAGCTTTGCAAGCTTAGGAATGAAAGAAATACATACCGTCTCCTTCGTCAAATCCTTCAAGAATTGTTTCCCAATCACCAAACAAACTCTAGGATTATTTTCTACCTCCTCATCCCTATCTTTCGTGGGATTCAAGACATACTCTTTCCCATTCTTATTTACTTTATAACAATTTTTTTTGCCATCATGAAAGGCTTCTCTATCATACTACTAAGCACTGCCCAACAGAATATAGCATGCATCCATTGGCATAACATCACACAATATTTAATCTTTATAACTACCAATATGAAAATTTAATAAACAATGTTCACTTACCAATAATTGATGTCCCCTTTGCAACCAAGAAACTTTGTAGGGACTAGGATGCTTCATCCTTTTCAACTTCAACTTCTCCACCATCTCCTTTGACACTAGGTTGTCAATGTTGTCACTAACTATAATGAAGCTGCAATATTTTCCTTTAGACTTACATCTAGTTCTAAACGAATTCCTCCTTTGCACTGGTTCTTCTTTCTCCTTTTCTATTTTTAACAACACTCTTTTCATCATTAAGGATTCTCCATCCTTTGATTCTTCTTTGTGCTTTGGTGAAGCTGCACTTTCTTCATCTGCTTGTGCCACATGAACCCTTGCTTCTTTTCCGGCCTATTGTTTTAGGTAGTTGTTTAAGAAGGTAGTTACCTTCTTCTCAACACATTTAGCTTTTTTCACATGTCACTTGTAATATTGGGATTTCCTCCATCTTTATCATAATTTTTTTTCTTAAACTTTATCAAAAAATAACATTATTATATCATATTTAAAGTGAAGACCCCCGAGAGATATATTTATTATTTTATATAATATAATAATATATCTATTAATAATTAATATTATTATTAATTTATTACTTAATAAATAAATATATTATATTATATAATAATATGTTACATTTTAATTTTTAATTATAATAACATAATTATATAATATAATAATACTAATACTACAAAATGGAAAAATCTCTCCCTGGCAGATCTGCACATATATAGAGGAGGCCAAAACACTAAACAATTTTTTTGAAGTCATCTGAATAAAGCATGTTATGAGGGAATATAATAAGGCTGCCAATTGATTAGCCAATCTTAGCCTTCAAGAGTGCTTTTATTCCTTCTTGCATGGGAGTAATGATTTTTCTGAAGGAAAAAACCTCAATCCTCTAAAGATCATTAACAATGAAGATAGAAACTATCTTAATATAGATCCTCTTACTATTTCCATCCATGACAGCAGGTGGGGGTGCAAAACTATTTTTTCTTAGTCATCTGCTAATTTGAAAGGATGGCCTTTTGGCATTTGAAAAAGATCAAACCAAGGCAATTGGTTTTTACATGCATAAATTTTTGCATGCATGAATGTGTTTTTTACATAAAAGCACTACTTTCTCATGCATGTATTGTCTTTTTTGCATGCGTGTATTGTTTTTCATGCATGTGTGCTTCATTGCATTTAAGAATTGGTTTCTCACACATGTATTGTTTTTCATGCACATGTGCTTTTTTGCATACAAGCATTGTTTTCTCATGCATGCATTGTTTTTCTTCATGCATGCATGCATTTGGGACACTTTGCATGCTCATTGAATAGCATGCATGGCATTAGAGACTCCTACATGCATGGCCTTTTGGTTTAGGTAGTTTTCTAAGAGGTAGTCTCATTGTATGTAATTCCCAAAGCATGGTAATATATATTAAGATTTAATATATTATAAATATTAATATATTTAAATTTTATTATTAATGTACATAGAAATAAATATTATATATTATACATTAAAACTTATTATTAATTATATTAAAATATTTATTATTATATTATTATGTGCACTGCCAGCCCACGTCATCCCCAAATTTAGGTCCTTCGTCCCTCCATCCCCAACACCTATCCCCTCCATCCCCCAATTCAGAAACTCCATAGAACCATGCAAAAAGTATAGAAGTGGCAGCGTTGAATACTTAAGAATCATTTATAGAATTGTGCTAAAGTTGCTGTTTAGACTCAAGACACGGCACTTTTTGAGATCTTGTATGCTCAGTTTTATATTGTAAATCGTTTTTATTGGATTGTTTATCTTTTTGTTCTGGCTGCCTTCAGTTGGGCTGTTTGAACCTGCTTTTTCTTGTAATCAATTATCAGTTTAAAACAATTGTGCTAAAATAATTTATAGCTCATATTTATTGCTTAATTCAAGAGAAGAATATATGATAGGAAAAAGTTAACGCAATTGCCACAACATACCTACGTCTTTGATATGAAGTCACAAACACAGCATTTGGATCATTTTGCAGAAGAAATTTCACCGTTGCGAGTAGATCATCAAAACCTTCGGGGATATTAACAAAAGAAACAATGAATTATTTTTTGAGAATGTAAAGAAGATAAAAATTCCACATTCAACAAGTATATCAAAAAATAGTTAACAAAAACTTACTTCTATTTTCATAGAGGACATCAGCACCCAAAACTATTTGAGGGCACAAATCAAAATATGTTAGATCCCACTCACCCCAAGTTAGACCCATAATCTAGGATCCAAAAGCCATTGGAAATCAGTCCAAAAAACTAGTTAATATAAAAACACTTAATGGACAAATACAGACAACAGAATGTTAAATGCTTGCTAAACCAAGATTTTCAAAGAAAAGAATAGGAGATGTACAATATAAAATTATAAAATACCTTGCATTCAACTCCATTAAGGTCACATGTTCTCTTTATGTTTTCCAATACCTAGATATAAATATCATTTTTAAAATTATTAATAATAATGACAGTCAATAAAATTTTAGGAAAATGGTAATGCAATAAGATCTTTTCTCAAACCATATAAGCTGAAAATCAAAAGATGCAATTCGCTTACAGCCATCCTCTAATTCAATGAAGAGTATAAGCTATATAACATATCCTATTAATTAATTTCCTATGTTACTGGATTCGCTTAGGAAGGCCCCGGGTTTGATTCGGGTTTGATCCGGGTCCGGAATTTGGGTCCGGTTCGAAGAAATTCGCCCTGGGTCCATATTTTGGACTGTGGGTTCGGCCAGGGTCCGGACCCATGACTGAGGGTCCAGACAATTTTCGAACCCGGTTCGAACCCGGGTTCTATTCCGCGCTCGAGCACGTTTTTCCCCAAAAAAAATCATTTTTTAAAGACTTTTTTTACTCGTTTTTGACTTTTAGGGACTTTTTTATTATTTCTAACCCTAATACTTGCCTCAAAAACATGAAATAGGTAAAGTGAAACTCATTTACCAATTTGTGAATGAGAAAAAAGGATTTTTTGCCTCCATTGCTGAACTTTCTCTTTTGCTTGCACAAGCTGGAATAGACTTGAAGGCTGATCGTAGATTGTTCAAAGTTGATTGTTGTGCTATTCCTAAGCACTTGCAAGTGTCTATTCGTTGCTAAGAAGATCGTAGAGCAAGATTTCTTCAAAAGAGGTAGGTTTTTTGAAGTTTTTTTATTATTTTTTTTACATTTTTTTTCACAAGTGAACTTCAACTCTTTTGTTTTGTTTTTTAATTATTGTTTTGTTTTACTTTTCATTCTTCTAAATGTCTATAACACATGTTCAATTTTTTCATTTTTTTGAAATTAATTAAGTCTTTTAGTTTCAAATTCAATGAATCAATACCAAAATTTCAATATGTTGTGCCTTAGGTATTCACTATTCTGTATTACAATGGCAACCGGTACCTCCTCAGGCTCAATCCAATCTCGTTTCAAAATAAACCCAACCTCTCCCCTTTGGAAATATGTAGAAATGGTTCAGCAACTTCCAGGTGGTGGAGGATATGTTTGGATTTGTAGTCATTGCAATGTTCAATATTCGAGCTCATACAATCGAGTAAAAGGGCACTTGTGCGGGATCCCTGAAACAGGCATCAAAAATTGTCCAGGTGAAGACAACGTAGGCATTCCAGAACATATAGTGTTGAAATATATTGCTGAGCAAGAAAAGGCAGACCAAAAAACAACTGGTGGTAAAACAAGCCATCCTTTGAAGAAAGGATCTCGATCCATGAAACCCCCTACACCACCACCTTATTTTCCACCTACAAAAAGCCATCCATTTATGGACATCCCTCAAGAGAAAACCATGCCCTCTTCAAATAAAAGATCTAAGGGACCGTTGGAAGCTTCATTTTAGAATGAGGCAAGACAGATTGCTGATCAAGACATAGCAAGATGTGTCTATGCCAATGGATTGGCATTCAATGTTGTTCATTCACCATCTTGGCAAAAAATGGTGAAATCTATTAATGAGGCTCCAAAGGGGTATAAGGGCCCAGGTTTTGAGAAGGTGCGTTGCACCTTATTGGAGAAAGAGGTGAAACATGTAGCAGACTCTTTGAAGCCCATAAGGGATTCGTGGATCGAAACAGGGGTGACCATAGTTTCTGATGGATGGAAAGATGCAAGAAATCGCCCATTGATCAATGTTATTGCTGTGTCCCCTAAAGGGGCAATGTTTTTGAGAGCAGTGGATTGTGAAGGACAGGTGAAAGATGGTCCATTTATTGCTGACATCCTTTGCCAAGCTATTGAAGAAGTGGGCCATCAAAATGTTGTGCAAGTTGTAACCGACAATGCCAAAAATTGTAGGGCTGCTGGGTTATTGGTTGAGGAGAAGTATCCACACATTTTTTGGACACCTTGTGCTGTCCACTCCCTCAATCTAATGCTACAAAAAATTGGATCCAAAATTGAATGGATCAAACAGTGTATGCCGAGGGCGAAGACATCCAAATGTTTGTCACCAACCACCATATGATGCAAGGAATATTTAGACAATTCTCTAAATTGGAGTTGTTGAAGGTAAGTTAATTCTCAATATTTTTAAATTTTTGAATTTTCTTTTAATTTTAATTTTTAAATTTTGATTTTGTATATTTAAATTATATTTTAATTTTAATTTTGATTTTCAAACAGGTTGCCGAGACCCGTTTTGCCTCCAACACAATTGTGTTGAGACGACTTATAAAGGTTAGTGAGGCACTATGTGCCATGGTAATCAGCCCTAATTGGGTTGTATGGAGGAATTCTCACAATGAAAGGGCAAATAGGATCAAACAAAGGATCCTAGATGATGGTTGGTGGGATCGTGTTGAGTATCTCGTCGGTTTCACCGAGCCCATCTGAGCATGATCCGTTACACTGACTTGGATAGACCTTGTTTGGGCGAAGTATATGATGGTATTGACTCAATGATTGAGAAGATGAAGATCCATCATCAATGCAAAAGAGGAAGATCCTGAAGAAAAATTCTTCAAAGAGCTACAGGAAATCATGGTTGATAGATGGAACAAAATGACCACTCCCTTGCATCTTCTCGCTTTCGCATTGAGTCCCAAATATTATAGCCCTGAGATACTTTCTACTTCATCAAGAGTTGCTCCATATAGGGATGGTGAAGTGGCCCAAGGGTACAAGGCAGCAATTCGTAGAATCTTCAGTGATCGTGACCAACGTGATCGAGTGAGGGCTGAGTTTATGGCTTTTGCATGCTCTGGGAGTGTTGATCAGAATATGGATGCTCTTCGAGACAAGTGTAGGGTGGTTGCTCATAGTTGGTGGTACTTCCATGGGAAAGAATACATGCACCTCCAACCTATTGCAATAAAAATTTTATCCCAAGTAAGTTTTATAATTTATATTTGTAATTTTAATTTTAATTAATAATTTTGTTTAGTTAATTTTTGTAACTCTTAACTATTTATTAATTTAATTTGGTCTTAATAGGTTGCTAGTTCATCCTCTTCTGAGAGGATGTAATGTCCCCATTTTGGCCATACACTCTTCTTTTGGATTTAGCCTATTTTTGGAAATCCGTAAGCTAAGCTGAAGTATAAAACTAAGGTTTCCTCTTTCAGATACTGCTCAGTTGGCGTTCAGAGGATGTTGTGCAGACTTACTATTTATAGCAGTTTGCTATTTTTAGCAAGTCTATCTTTTGGCAGTATCTATCTAGCAACAATTCAATCCTTTGCAGTTCAGTGTTCAATTTGGCTTTCTGATGGTTTTGAAGTTAACTTACTATTTTTGGCATTTACTATTTTTAGTAAGTTCATTTTTTGGCAGAAGCATCATCATCAACTTGGTTCAGTTTGGCATTTGTCAGTTTGCTATTTTTAGCAATTCATCAGTTGCAGCTTGGGCATTGTAGTTGGTTATCTCCTTGGACTGAGTTTCAGACTTAGTCAATTTTCATGTCTTGAAGTTGTACCCCACGCCCAGGCTTGATGACTTCAAGTTGTTTTAAAGAAGGGGACATAAAGCGGTCAAGTGAGCATTTAATTATTTAATAAATGCTTTATTGTTGCAATATGAAATGGATGCCTAAAAGGGAAGTTGAATGATATTTTATTATTTCAAAAAAAGTAAAAGGCAAAAAGGTGGCGTCCCTTTTGGAAGTTGAAGTGATTCAACTTCTTGGAATTTGAAGAGTTCTTGTTGCTTCATTTGCCAACTAAAGCTTATATATTGCTGCTGTTTGAAGAGCTGATGATCCATTGTTAATTGCTAAAGTTATGCTGTCGAAATGACATTGTGATTATTTCTTCGAGGGATGCTTACCTCCTAGATTCCAATCAATTTCGTGTTTGAAAGACAACACCTAATTGGTTTTATTGCTGCTTCTCATCCAGACTAGCAGATTGAGCCTATTGTTGAAGAATTTTGGAGTTTATTATCATTTTTGAGTTGCTGGTTCATCTACAGCTGAAAGTGAATTTTGTATACAGCTTTGTGAGTAAATTTTATTTCATTCTGGGTATTTGTGCTATGTGATTGTTGACATTGGGCGACCCTTCTCATAGAAGATGAGACTTAAATTCAAAGAACCTGATTTTTAAGAGCAAAATCGCCCTTCCAGCCAGGTCGTACCTTCTTAGAGAACATTGGGATTCGTGCCAAATAAATGTGGAGGATTTGATGTTGTTTTATGACTTGTTCTTGGGCGCCATACTCCTAGAGAGCCTTTGCAAAAGGTTTCAGTCAATTTGAAGGTATATTGATGAAGTTATGAGCATTTCATGGTGTTTTCTATTTGCAGATCTGAATTTCCAGAACTCAGATTTTTATATCAGATTGCATTAGTTTGCTGTTTTTGGCCTTTACTTCATCATTTGAGGGATAAACATTGTAAAGCATTCATTCTTTACATCTTAGCATTATTCTCTATCATTGTAATACTTGTATTTGCAGATTCCTTGATTGTAAGGTTGAGATTTAGTAGTACTAATCCAACCATTGTTATTGCTGCAATTACTTGTTATAATTTCATACATTTGTAACCCTTGGATGGTTTACCGCCAGTGTGGAGAAAGAACAATTAATCTCTCTTTAGTCACCCACTGTAAAGTGGCGAATTCCCACTCATAAGTGGATGCCCGCCGCAGCGGATGAATTAGTTTTGTATTGTAATGTTTTCCCCCCACTGTTCAAGTGGTAGCATGGAAATTCTCATGGTTGGTTATCCGCCTATTGTTTCAGTTTTCAATTAATCACTCCGTCATATGTTAGCACCTCGCCCTCAATGGGATCTTGGGTGCACATTCTTGACGTTGAGTTTGTTTCAATTCAAGTATTGTTCATTAGTTGCTCCGCCATATGACAACACCTTTCCTTCATTGGGATTGAGTGTGCATTCTTGGCGTTGAGTTTCTTTTAAGCTTGGTTTTCAGTTTGATGCTAACGCTAATCCAGTTGACTAGTGCTGGTTTGTGTTATGATAATTCAAGAAAAAATTGGTTGGCATATTTCAGTGGTATCAGAGCCAAGATCTTGCCATCCTGTGAATAAGACAGAGTCAGTTGACAAATGAGTGATAGAGAAATCAGATTCTTCACCTAAGTTCAGTTTAGCTTTTAGAAGTTCTTAAGATGTTGCATTTTCTGAGGTCCAGGAATCGTGAGAAGTCAGATTTGATTGTGGCTTCGGAAGAATGCCAGTTCAAGAGGCAATGTGAACATGAGGCTGCCATACTCCGTAAACAATATCAGAGCATGACAGATGAGTTTAAGAACGATGTTTCATTTGACACATTTTTGAATTGTGCGGTGATTCATGACCCTGGAAAGTTGGCTATGGTCAACTACATCAAAAAAATGATTAATGAGGAAGTAGAACTTGCCATGGTTGAAGAATCAAGGAAGGAAGAAGCAAAAGGATCTGTTTGTGGCTTGCAGCCCACAAGTAAGCAAATTGAAGAGAAAAATCAGTCAATTAGTGTTGAAGAAGACACAAGCAAGGTGCACATTTTGGTTCAAAATGAAAGTGGGCTTGATGAAGATACCTTGGCAAATGAGGAGATTAAGTTAGAGTCCCAAAATACATCCCTAGACTTGCATGGGATGGGAAATAATGAAGATTATTATGGTAAGAAGATCATTACAGCAGTCTTGAGTCCTAATAAGGATTCAAGCAATGAAGATCTCGAGACAAATGGCTTCTCAAAAGATGCTGGTGGAACAGTTGTGTGGGATAAGTACGTTGAAGAAGAGCAAGATGAAGCAAATACTAATGGTGTCTTTGAACCAGCTTATGACCATTACGAAAGTGAGGTTGTTGATGGTGATTCCGATGTGTTTTTATCTCCTCTTGTTGAAGATTTAGTGAAGGATAATTCTCTACTTTATGCTGAACCAATTCCATATGAAGAATTAATGACAAGTGTCCAAGAAGACTTCTTTGGTATGTATGTGGGCACTAATGATAAAATCAGCAACACATCTACTCAAGATAATTTCATTGAAGAAAGAATGACAAAATATTCAAAGCAACCAGCTTTGATGATTCTTTAATCCGATATAATGCTAGTGACTTGGGTGGTAGTGGGTTTGATTATCAAACTACATCTGTGGAGAAAGTTATAGATGAAGATTTCAGTTCAAGTGGGTTGAAGAGTGACTCATTCAAAGAGTCAATAGTTCAAGAGGAGCATGATGATCTCTTTCCTATTGATCATTGCAATCAAACCTTTCACATTTGGGATCCGGGTGCGATCTCACCAAGGTATGATAAAGAACCGGAGTGGGATAAATTTCCCTTTGATCCTGATGAAGTTCAAAAATCAGTTTGCAATAAAAGTAATGAAGTGATCTTTGGAGGAGAAGTTGCAGCAATGGCTAATGAGAACATGATTTCTTATGTTGAAGAGAAGAATGTTTTAAAATCAGCAAATGATTTGGATGCCTTTCAAAATTACACACAAGAAGAGTATGAGAACTTGAAAGGTCAAGATAGAGGTACTAATTTGTTTGAAGAAGTTGTTGACAAGCCTTCGATTCAGGAGTTATGCAATGATAAGATTAGAAAGGAGGCTGATTTTGAAAATCATGTCAAGGAAAACAAATCAGAAAAATTGATGTTTGATGAGCTTAGCTTCTTTGCTGATTGGGATCAAGGGCCTAAAGAGCTGCAAGTTTTGAAGGATAATTTATTGGTTTCAGAAGAGAAGATTGTTAAAGTGTTATCAAGATTTGATAGCACATATCACTTCATTGAGGAACTTTGCTGGAAGTTTCAATTTGAAGAGAAACTAAATGGAGTTAAAGATGGAGACTCTCTTTCCAAGATGCAATCTATCAAAGAGGCATTGGAATCCATAAAGTCAGATTATTTGCATTTGCTCTCAGATAGGGATAATGCTATTAAGTTTGCAGAGGAGACCTATGATGCCTACCAAGAGAAGGAGGAAGAGATGGATAGGCTTTGCCTTGATTTGACCTTAGCTCATCATTCTTTATACAAAGCAGAAAATCATTCATCTATTGCAGCTACCCTTAAGGAACAAGAAGTTAATACAAGGATTATGGAGATCAAACAAATAGTTGAAGGAATAAATGAACTCCATAATGATGAAACATTGCGTAATGCCAAGATGATCCCATATGTTGATGGTGATTGGAAAGTACATCAAGAGTGTGAACTCTTGAGTTGGGAAGAGACTTTGCCACAAGAAGGAATGGTTTGCAGCTATGCGATAGATGTTTTAACGGATAATGAATGTAGTATTCAGCATGCTACACTTTGTGGGTCGGCAACTAATGGTGAGCATCCACAAGTTGAAAAAGATGAGTTTGAATTCTATGAAGACACCAACGAAAGGGATGAAGATAATATTTTTGAGAACAACAGTCCATTATCTTCACATGATTTGGATAATCATAAGGTGATAGATATTTTCTATGAAAGTGTGCCATGTTTTGTGAGTAGTAATCATCAAGGGCATTTTGATAATGAAAGCATAAGTGGGATCAAGGATGAAGTATTCACATGGAAAGTGTGGACTCAAGGAGATTTCTTCAACATTGGCTTAAAGGTGTCAATAAAACAAGTCTTGGTAGTTGCTGGTCACTCCATTGCAGCAGCAAAGAGTGAAGATTCCAGACTTATTACTCATGAAGTTTGGGAGAAAGTTGAACCTAAACAGGCAATTTACCTTCTTAACAATCTATCTCTTGGGTTGAGTGATGTTTTGGCTCACCCTAGTCCTTTGGGGAAATGGGAATTATGGACAACATTTGTTCTGTGCTCCATTGATGTTGATGTTTTCATGGATGGGCTACATGGGTTTATCAAAGAAGACACTAACTTCTTGAGTTTGCAAATTGCTTTGATTAACACTTGGAGAACTGTGGTGTTCTCTTTTTGGTGCATTGGGGAACATTTCCAGTTGGGTATCCATGCTTGGGATCCTCAACATGGCTTGATGGAGATTGTTACAAGTGGAAAGAGGAATCATTGGAGAGATACGGGTTCAATTTTCAGATTCTTTGATGCTGTCCCCATCCTTATTAACCATTCGATGGTTCTTTTTGCACATCGACCGATGGATTGGGAAGATATATCGAACAAAGGATGTTTTTATTTTGGGTTGGAGTTCCTTGAGAGGATGTGTCCAGCCTTGGGCATGAGTTGTTGTGATATTATAGATGCTAATTTCCAGTTTTGCAGCAATCCTACAACCCCTTGCATGCTGATTTTCCTAAAATCAGACTTTGAGTGGTTCATTTCAGTTTTCATAGGCAGCTGGTACATTCATTTTTCCTCTTCACAACCTCTTTTTAGTGATGATTTTTGGCTTCAAAAGTGGGTAATGATGTTTCATAGTGATTCAGATCAGTATTGGATGGTGTTCAAGTTATGTTCTAGTGGCTTTCTTTATACAATCTTTTGCACTAGTGTTTGGGGCAGCGAACCTTTGCTTGATTTGGTTCAATTTTTTGAGACTATGGGGGAGAGATTGGTGGAAATTTTTAGAAATTTTCTTGAATATGTCAGCATTATTCAAAGGGGGTATTATACATCCTTGTGGAGTTTTGAGGATGCAGCTGCTATGACTTTGCAAAGAGTTGTTTTTTCCTTTGCAATTAGCTATGATGGACACACACTTGCTGTTGTGACTCGGTTTGTTACTTTGAGGAGTTATGTTGATGAGAATATTTTGGAGTTGCTTAAATTATTCTTCATTGTTCTCAGAATGGTGATTGACATTGACATTACAGATGGTAATTCCTCAGAGTTTATTGAGCATGAGACGCTGCTAGATTTTGATTCAATTCTTTCCATGTTGTTCAACTTGAATTTCAGGCATGTTATCACTTTGAGGTTGCAGGGATGGTTAGTGCAGTTATGGTGCAATGATTTCATTTGTATGATCAGAGTAGAGCAGCATCAGCATGGTGGGATTTTTCAAAGATGGACATGGGACCCCGGGATCCTATATGTTTGGTGGGATCAGTTTGGAGTGTTGTGGCATTGCTTGAGGACAAGCAATTTTGGGAAGGGCGGATTGTAATGTCCCCATTTTGGCCATACACTCTTCTTTTGGATTTAGCCTATTTCCGGAAATCCGTAGGCTAAGCTGAAGTATAAAACTAGGGTTTCCTCTTTCAGATACTACTCGGTTGGCGTTCAGAGGATGTTGTGCAGACTTACTATTTATAGCAGTTTGCTATTTTTAGCAAGTCTATCTTTTGGCAGTATCTATCTAGCAGCAATTCAATCCTTTGCAGTTCAGTGTTCAGTTTGGCTTTCTGAAGGTTTTGAAGTTAACTTACTATTTTTGGCATTTACTATTTTTAGTAAGTTCATTTTTGGCAGAAGCATCATCATCAATTTGGTTTAGTTTGGCATTTGTCAGTTTGCTATTTTTAGCAATTCATTAGTTGCAGCTTGGGCATTGTATTTGGTTTATCTCCTTGGACTGAGTTTCAGACTTAGTCAATTTTCATGTCTTGAAGTTGTACCCCACGCCTAGGCTTGATGACTTCAAGTTGTTTTAAAGAAGGGGACATAAAGGGGTCAAGTGAGCATTTAATTATTCCCCAATAAATGTTTTATTGTTGCAATATAATGGATACCTAAAGGGAAGTTGAATGATATTTTATTATTTCAAAAAAAAGTAAAAGGCAAAAAGGTGGCGTCCCTTTTGGAAGTTGAAGTGATTCAACTTCTTGGAATTTGAAGAGTTCTTGTTGCTTCATTTGCCAACTAAAGCTTATATATTGCTGCTGTTTGAAGAGCTGTTTATTGTAATGAACCGGACCAATTTTTTTTTTTTCACAAATGATTACAATACAACATGCACGTTAAGGTTAGCATAAACCAAAACGATGCAGAAGTAACTCTAACCAGAATGTACACCAGGATCCCAATGTGGGCAAGGTGTGAGCATTGGTCAGAGGATCTCAAAGGAAAATGTTGAATAAGAACTCTAACCACGAGATGCGCCGGTGAACAACGAGCATTCGGTCAGAGGATCCCTATCTAATGCAATACTGAAAATTAGCTCAACACCAAGTATGTGCTACTCAATCCGTGAAGGATAGGAGGCGACCATATGGCGGAGACTTAGGAAATTACAATGCAAGAAAGTAATAGGCGGCAAGCCAGCCTCTTCCACTTATTCAGTGGGCAGTACAAGTAAATACAAAATGAGAGGAGAGAAGTGCTGACAGTACTACTGTTCAGCTTACAATAAATTAGAGAGCCTGTCAATATCATAAGATTAGAATCCTTTCAAAGCTATAACAAATTAAGAACTCTCTTTCACCCTCCCGAACTCACTGAATATCAACTCCTCACACATCTAATGAACTTCCTCAAATCTGATATGACTGTTTTTGACAGATTTAATACAAAACAGCAGCATAATAACCCATTAAAATGCACATAACTCACTCTAAACACATCCTATTGACGAAGACCAAATGCAGATTACTATACTAATGTAGGCGCCCAAGATGCAATCCCTAAACCACTCAAAACAAGCCTTATTTATTTTGCACAAACTCCAATGTACTTCAAGATGGTACGGCCCAGCTGCAAGGGCGAATTTCCTTTATAAAATCAAAGAGACACAATAAAAATCTGGAAACTGGCAAGAATGGTCGCCCCTCATAAACAGATTGATAGATTCAATACCCAGAATGATAGCATTTTTATTTCATGAGCTATGAGCAATTCTTACATTCCTCAATGACATTCAACAACATCAAAATATGACAGAAAATGTAAACTAGAACTCCAAAATGCAATTACTCAACTGGAAATGCAATTCAAACCTAATACAAGCTAACCTCTCAACTAGTTGCTATCTTTCAAGCAAGAAGATGAGCCCATGCTAGGAGGTGTGCTTTCCTCGAAGCGAGTGCCTGAAGACAATTCAGCAGCATAACGGTGTAGAAGACAAAAGATGCCAAATGAAGAGCTGAGGCCTGATTAAATAGACGTGAGAGAAACATCTAGAAGCTTCCAGAGGGCGCCCAAAACCCTAATTTCAAATTCACCTTTTCCCTCCAAAAGATGGCGTCCTTTTTCATCAATAAAACATTTCACTTTTTAAAATAAAATCAATCTTCTCAAAAGGGCGTCCCAATTCTTTAGTCTCAATATTTGACATTTAAAAATTATAATTTATCTCCTTATGACGCCATGACCCTCAAAGTCCCCTTTTTAAAAACAACTTAAAGTTGTACTGCTAGGCAAGGGGTATAATATTAAAATAATAATATTATAATGAAAATACTTATCTCTCCAAGAAAATGCTAAGGGCCAAGGCGGTGTCAGGCTGAAACAGAGAGATGACCAATTTGAACCAAGCGTCCCTTGCCAAAGTAGAGATTTACTAAAAATGGTAAGGTGTGGTTACCAGATACTGGCCAGACACACCCTTGCGAAGCTCTCTGAAACCAGGAAAGAATCCACTGATAGAGTCCCAAAGCTCCAAACAACCTCCCCTCAAAACTAGAGCCCTAATTTCACCATTCAGCATGGCCCTCGGGTCTCGGGAATAGGCCCAGCGGTCCAAGCAGAAGCGATCAACTGTGAGGGACATTACATTTTATCCATTGTTAATTGCTAAAGTTATGCTGTCGAAATGACATTGTGATTTTCTTCGAGGGATGCTTACCTCCTAGATTCCAATCAATTTCGTGTTTGAAAGACAACACCTAATTGGTTTTATTGCTGCTTCTCATCCAGATTAGCAGATTGAGCCTATTGTTGAAGAATTTTGGAGTTTATTATCATTTTTGAGTTGCTGGTTCATCTACATCTGAAAGTGAATTTTGTATACAGCCTTGTGAGTAAATTTTATTTCATTCTGGGTATTTGTGCTATGTGATTGTTGACATTGGGCGACCCTTCTCATAGAAGATGAGACTTAAATTCAAAGAACCTGATTTTTAAGAGCAAAATCGCCCTTCCAACCAGGTCGTACCTTCTTAGAGAACATTGGGATTCGTGCCAAATAAATGTGGAGGATTTGATGCTGTTTTATGACTTGTTCTTGGGCGCCATACTCCTAGAGAGCCTTTGCAAAAGGTTTCAGTCAATTTGAAGGTATATTGATGAAGTTATGAGCATTTCATGGTGTTCTCTATTTGCAGATTAGAATTTCCAGAACTCAGATTTTTATATCAGATTGCATTAGTTTGCTGTTTTTGGCCTTTACTTCATCATTTGAGGGATAAACATTG
>VDFB02114960.1:0-22055 GCA_007258455.2 Sequoia sempervirens
CTTTTACCTAAAATGTTAGCATGTTGACCAAATAAAATGGTGCTTTTGATAAAGTAGCACTTTGTTCATTTGTATTAGCGCTTTTATCTAATGAAATGGTGCATGTAATTTTTTTAGCTCTTTGAATGCCCTTTTAGTGCATTTAAATCAAAGTGTTGTGTTTTTTGTCAATTTGTTCTTGATGTTGTCAATTCTTGATTATACCA
This sequence comes from Sequoia sempervirens, assembly GCA_007258455.2. NCBI lineage: Eukaryota > Viridiplantae > Streptophyta > Pinopsida > Cupressales > Cupressaceae > Sequoia > Sequoia sempervirens. The sequence continues at coordinate 207 of VDFB02114960.1, forward strand.
GCTATTCGTTTGATATGAATGATTTGTCTTATCAAATACATGATTTTTCAACCTTATGATAGGCAAGGTCTAATGTTTGTTTTGATGATAACTATCCTCATGATAGGTGAGGAATAATTATGATTGACATACCTCATGATAAGTGAGGTTGATTTGATGCATTGATTATTAACCTCATGATAGGTGAGGTTGATTTGATGCATTGATGATTGACCTCATGATAGGTGAGGTTCAATGATGTTTTCTCATTAGATTTGATCAAAATTCTCACCAATAGCTGATTTGATTTGATATGGTATTTCGATGTTATTTGATGATTGATATGAATTTATTTACTTTGATCTTATTATGACAATAGGAGTGATTGGGGAACCTGTAGGTTCGAGAGAAAATTCCTTGGACATTTGATCTTATACCATGGTTGGAACAGCTTGAGATGAATATTATCACACATTGTGGATTGTCTCCTCTTCTATATATTCCCCAGATTAGGATTAATCAAGGTTTGTTGAAAGCACTAGCCGAGAGGTGGCATAGCGAGCACAACACCTTTCACCTTCCTACTGGTGAGATGACAGTCACTCCAAAGAATGTCTGGCAGATTTTGTAGCTTTCAATTGTTGGAGATGTTGTCATATATGATTAGATAGAGCAAGGTGGGACTGATGCCCTTCATAGAGTGTTTCAGGATGATCTTATTGTCGGAGATTGGATTCCATGGTGTGAGATGGTTGCTGCATATGCCACTTTTCCTATAGTACTTGTTGGTTTCATTGGAGGATTCCTTAGTCCTAATCATAGGTCTAAGGGATTCTTGGTTGGTTGGGACTGAGTTTGGAGAGTATGGTTGTTCATTGCACCAAATTTTCTTGGGACATGTGTATGCTTTCCCATTTATATCATGATTTACATTTAGATATGTATCTTAGTGGTCAAAGTTTATCAACCCGACTTATCGAGAGATCTATATCGCAAAATTCTTGATAGATCTTGAAATTTGAGTATCTCTTGCATCGAATGATGACTTGAGAATCATAAAATCTTGAAAGAAATATCAGATTTGGGGATTTCCTCTTTGTGTCTTTGTATTTCAGGTTCAAATCAGAGCTTCCTAGTGCAAATCTAAGCTCACCATTGAGTTCAAGAGGTTCGAGAAAGTCAAAATTTCCCTTTTGTTTCATCCAAATCGAACATATGAGGCCAAATCTATGAGGGTTTGAAGTTGAAGTGTGGTTGGAGGTAGCTGCAATTTTGGAGCATTTGGGTCAAACCGACCATTCCATCATGCCCGTGAGGCCAAAAACCCAAGATTGACTATCAATTGCCAAAATCAGACTTCAATTCTAGGCCTCTCAAAGAAATTTGTTTACCCAAGTCGCCATATGGTCAATCATACAATCATACAACCCTATCGAATTAGTATGGTTCTTGTAATGGGAAACTCTCAAATTGAACTCCTAACTCCATATAATTATGCTACATGGAGAAAATTAGTATGGAATTATCTTCCTTTAACCTATTAATGCTAAAGAAGTGGAAAATAAGAACATGATCATGAGAAAAAATTTGGATGCATATGTTAATTAGTCTCATTTGATTTACAATTTCATGTTGAATCATGCAAAACACCTAAAGAGGCTTGGGAGACTTTTGAGAAATTATATGGTAAAATCGATAAGATTAGGGGATATCAAATTGATAATGATTTGATGAATCTTGATCCTCAATGTTTTGACCACATCCAAGATTACATCTCCAAAGTTAAGCAACTAAGAACACTATTGAAAGATTGCAACATTGATAAGGAGGATTTATAAATGTGGACACTCAAAAATGTCTTGAATGATATCATGCACTCGAATCTGATATACTAACATCGTTTCATCTTAAAACCCATCCTCTTTTCACTTAATTGATTAAATTATCCTAGATATTTAATTAATTATGTCATTTTCATCTATTAACTTGACTAATCTAATTAGGTTAATTCCTACCCCTTTCATGCTAACCTTTCGTCCTGTTAAATTGGATAAATCAAATTATCTAATTTAATCCATAAGTCCTCTTATTTAATTAAATAACCCTAAGCTATTTAATTAAATATCATATCACATCCCCCTTTTCATTAAATCATTTTATTTAATGAATATCATATAATTCCCCTAGAATTTGCATAATTGAACTCTTTGTTTTAATTATCAAATTACTAATTAAATCTAATTCTCCCACTTGCAAGGAAATATTCCTTGGGAATATTCATCCTTTGCACATTCCTCAAAAAGTAATATTCTCATAGAATATTCCTTCCCCTTTGCACATTAAAATTTGGTTTTAAATAACTAAATGCTAATTTTCCTCCAAAAGGGAATATTCTCATGGAATATTCTTTCCCTTTTCACTCATTTGAAAAAGGAATATTCTTCCTCGTAACAAACTTTCAAAAAAATTCTTGTGTAAGTTTTGAAAGTGTGTTTGTTTGGATTATTGTGAGCCCTTGATTAAATATCATCTTACATTCTTAACCCTTGATGGGAATCCATGATCCATGCCTCCATTTTCCTTTCATCCTGACCATTAATTGATTCTTTCAATCTTGACCATCACTTTCATTTTTCCTATTCTACAAATAGACCTTGCATCTATTGAATATGGATCCATCTTTTGATAGCAAAGTCATGTTGTTGAAAGTCACACTCACTTGCATCCATATTAAGCACTTTTAGCATTTTAGTTTAATATTCATCCTTATTTAGCTTAAGCATCCATTAATGGCTTCCATGTTAACTTAGTTTGCATCCATTTAGTATATTTTTGAATCTAGGGCTTGCATATTTGAATCTTGTGCACATTTAGAATAGCTTTTATTGACATCGATCATCTTAGCTTTTATCGTGTTAATCTAGCTTTCAATCATGCTTTTGTTCATCTTTATCATTGGTTTCCATCAATTTTAATCAATAAAAATCTATTGGAAAGGCTCATATTATCCAAGGGCTTGGGAAAGGGTCACCATTCCACATCAATGCGACACCACTCCCCCAATGGGATAAGATTCAAGGTCTTAGAATAGGTTTCTTTCAAGCTTTCCTATTTTTTTCATGTTTAGTTTAATGGTTTCTTAGTTTTGATGCTTTCGAATACCATCGCATTGGGATCATGGCTTAGTGGATTAAATATGCCTCAAATCCATATGGATCTAGTGCATTTATCCTATACTATGATCATGGTCACATTTTTGCGCTAGAAGGAGGGCTTTACTAACTTTTTTTGATGAATTTCTCTTAAGTTTATGTGAGTTGTAGGTACCTGGGATAGAGTGATGCTTTTGGAAGCTACAACGACATTATTTTTCACTGGAGCAATGTTATTCTTCACCAGAGTGACGCCTTTGCAAAGGCATCACAATAATTGAAAAAAGTGTCGCAATAATTACAAAGGCATCACAATAATTGAAAAAAGCATCATAATAACTGAAAAAAGTGTCACAATTTGCGAAGGTGTCACTATATTTCTATAGTGACGCTATTGACTTTTTGCTTTTACAATCTATCTTAAAATGGCCATATCTTGGTCATACAAAGGTCATTTTTGAAGCTTTCTTTTGAAATGGGGTACAATTTCATGCTCTACGCAATGGTATATGTGTTTTTCAATTTTGGTAGAGTTAAATTTTCCATTTTTGCACCTAAAGTCAAATCACATTGCAACTTGGTCTTGGTTGTAGAGTTTTAATGCTTAATCGTTTATCTAACCCTAACATCATCTTGTTTTTTTATTTCATCTAACATTTGGAACATGGATTGCAGGTTTGAAGAGGAGCATGAAGCATTTAATTAAAGAAAAAGGCATTTAAAGCTACATTGTAACAAGTGTTTTCACACTTATTGGAAAATTATAATCCATCATATGTTGCTTTGCTTCATGTTTTAGGACCACTAAATTTCCATTGGGTTTTAAAACTTACAATCTTAGGACAACTAGCTTTCAATTGGGCTTAAAATTCACAAATGCTTTAAGTCTTTTCAAAGTTGGTTAAAATTGGACCCACGCATCCTCATCTTGCTATATCGATTAAAATTGAACAAGAGAATCAAACACTTCCATTTGGTGCTTAAAATGAACTCATTATGGTTTATAAGGTTAAAATGAATGAATGTTTTCTTTGTTGTGACACACTTATAGTGTGTATCCACTCCCTTGCGCTTCGTGCAATCTTGGGTGAAGAGAAACACTCAAGTGTACTTTGTTGCTTGTGTGCACTTTTAGTGCGTATCATCTCCCCTTACGCTTCATGCGATCTTGGATGAAGAGAAATACTCAAGTATACCTTCATGCTTTGTGTCACCCTCAAGAGAGGGCTTTTTATGAGACACACCTCGCAACGAGAAACTCACAGTCAAGTTCTTACAAGCACGTTTACCGACGGGCTTTAAATAAAGGATGTGAAATCGTGAGAAATTAGCATCAATTTGTGCCAACAACAAACTGCACCTAATCCCACACCTTAAGTGGGACGAGAATGGTTAAAGAGCCTTAAGTGGCCAGCGGGTGAGTGTTAGTTTTGGTGTTCTTGATTTGTCATCAATAAGAACCTTGTTTAAGTAGTGGCCAACTTTGTCCATCCAACAAGTTTATCAAAGTGGTGCATTGGAATTTATATTCCAAGAAGTTACTTGCCATATCCGATTTTGGTTAAAGTGTAGAGATTAAGACTTCATTCTTAACATACCTCTACACTCTTTCCTTGATTGCATGCAAAGTCATCTCTTCTACTACGAAGGGCATGATGCAAGCCCACTAAGAAAAATATACCCAATTGAGCTAGGGATGTTATATTTCTTGTGAGTCAGTTTAATACTTTGCTTGGTTCCAAAACATTTCAAACACACATCAACATGATTCATCAAACTTCAAACCCCTTGGTTTAAGCATGGATACCTTTTTGAAAAATATTGATATTACTGCTTGTCCCTTAGGACATTTTCTTTAGAGGCTTCTAAGTATTTTGGCTTATATCTAAATCCATACTTTCCAAAGGTTAACATAAGGAACTATGTTTTTAGCTTCATAATTTTCACATAATGGACTTTGTGAAATGAGGGTTGCTTTGACATGGTCATTTTAGATTGAACTTTAACTAAGAATTTCTTGATGTGGTAATGAAACAATCTCACTTAAGCAAAGATTAAATCAAACAAACACCCCATATTGATGTATGTTCAAACATTGACTCTCCAAAACAAGCAATTTGAGAGAAGGAAAATATTGCAAAACATTGAGTCCAAGTTTCATTTTACCAAAATCATTGAGTTCCATGGTCAAGATCATTGAGTTCTATTGTCAAACATCATTGAGTTCTTAAGAGTTTTATCACTTTAGAGGTATAACATGTTTCTCACTACCTTGGTCTTGCAAAACAAAGGTCCCTTTTAGGTTAACATGTTTTGGATCAAAACATTTCATCCATCTTTATCACATTTGACATGCCACTTCACCAAACAACTTTAGAAACTTTTGTACACATCAACACTTTGGACTTAGACATTTATCAAACCAATCCCCTAACTTAGCTACTTTGTGTGTGAAATAGATCCTTTTCCATACACTTAGTTGAGTTAGTCATCATCCTTTTGAACAAGTCTATCTTAAAGGTCACAAGTCTACCTTTAGATTTACAAGTTCATTAGCACCTTTATCCATAGCTTCAAAACATCAAACCTCTTTCTCTAAAAGTGTTGTTCAAAATTTTAGAAAGCTCATCCCCCATATCATTCACCCCTTTCATCATCCACTCACATCATTGGTCCAAAAATACCTTAGATGTTCACTTTTGCAACAAGATGAAAACACAAGAAAAACATGGAATATAAACTTGATTCATATATCATGAGTGATCTAAATCAATCAAACTATCAAATCTTTACAATACCAACTGATTATGAAAACTCACATTCATTATATCCTACAAACCTCAATGCTACAACAAATGTGAGTATGCCCAATCTAAATTTTGGAACACCTTTCCCTATGGTAGATTTAAATCAAAGTCAAAACCTACAAATCTATCAACCAAACGATCAATACATGCCAAATGTGAGTATACCAAATACAAACTTACCAAACATGAATATATCAAATCCACACTTGGTAAACTATGGGATATATACGTTTGCAAATCATACCAATGTTGTTCAAAATCCAAACAATATGTTGACAACTCAATATATTGATCTGAGTCAAGGTAACACCATGCAAAATCAAGGTTACCTAAATTAATGTAATGTGTTTCCCAACCAAAACAATGTTCAATGCCAACCTATGATGAAAAATATAAACATCATCCCAAATTAGAACATTGTCCAAAATCAATTTGTACATGATCCCATACAAATACCACAAGTGTATATTCCAAATATGCTTGGCCAACAACCAAATCAACTATATCAAGGGTATCAAAATAAAAATCAAGATCAAATTTTGTTAAATCAAATTAATACACTTACCAAATTCGTTGATTCATATCACCAAGAGACATCTCCACCCCAAAATCAATACACTCTTGGTTGAAATAATCAAAGCATTGATTTGTATCCACAACATCAACAACCACATCTCCAACATCAAGACATTGGATATCAAGAAGAACAACATCAACAACAAGATCTATCCCTACAACCTCAACAAGATCAATCATCATATCTCCAAGATGAATCACAACTAGATCAAACACAACAAGCACAAGCTTCACAAGATAACGATACCATCATCAAATGTGACTATACTCCTTTAGGGGAGCCAATTGAATTAGAATTAAACATGTTAGTCCATGCTAAACTTATCAATCTTCCAGAATCATTAAATGGGGGTGAACCTAGCATCAAGTTCCCATGGGATGATGATAATGCTTACTGCAAATACCATAGCACAAAAGGTCATGACACGTCAAATTGTATCAAACTCAAAGATCTCATCCAAGACCTTATTGATCAAGGAAAAATAACTATTGAGGATAATGATCATGATTCAACAACTAATGATAGCAGTGAAAATCTCTCCACCACAATTGTTGAAAACAATGATCAAGATCTATCCATCAATAAGCCCCTTGAAGATGTTTCTACCACATCCAATGATCAAATCAACATACATCAAGAGTCACTTTTTAATCATGATCAAAATCCCCCACCAATATCTAACGATGATCCATTTCAAGAAATCGTAACATGATTTTATCTCATGGTTGAAGACATCGACAAGGTTTCTACCACCACTGTTGAGGATAAAATTCAAGATTCATCTGCAAATGATCATGTTGACCATGTCTCTACATCACCCAATGAGTTAGATGATGTACCTCAATAATTTATTCCAAATATTGATCAACATCTTTCACCAAAGTCTAGCAATGGTCCTTTCCAAGACATATTGACATCATTTGACCTCATGATGATATTATAGAAATCCTTAATTCAACACTTGATCCAAATTCACTTAAAGATCAAAAAAATATTGAGCCAATACCCATGCATAATAAATACATTCAAGAACCCTTTTCAAATAATGCATCCTTTGAAATTGATCCATGTCAAGAACATGAACCAAAGCATATTGAAGATAAGACCACACATAGTCAAGATCAAGGATCCATATCTCCAAGATACTACCATGATCTAATGGGTATTGTCCAATCCATACAAGATGTCACAAATAGTGATCATATCCATATATCACATACTCCTCCATCTATCCATGAGATGCTTACTCCTAATGGACATGTAGATGATCTTAATCCAAAACAAGAGTCTCATACTCTTGATATAATTACCAAGGAACAAGAGTCTCCTACTCTTAATATTTTTACACATGATCAAGGCATAACAAAATACATGGAAATATCAAAAATTGGTCATGAAGAAAACCTCTACATGGATGGTGAATTGGAAACATCCTTTGAAGAGAAAGCATAAATGGATCATGAGGAAGAATCCTCTATGGATTGTAAAGCATCAACACCTTTTGAAGAAGCCTCAAAATTAGACACATCCTCCATATAGATTGAAGAAAGTGAGTATGCAGATATCAAGCATTATCAAGAATCAACAAAGCTAAACAATCTTGAACAACAAGGAAATGGTTTGTCAACAACAAAATCAAAGCATGTCAGTAATACTCCCATAATATTGGGGGCAACTTTATCTAGTGCAAACACCATCATGGGGAGCACGAAGAGTCCTTATGATGAAATGGCTACCAACACTCCAACCATTCATATCATGAATCGTCATCCACACATCTTTCCACCCACTAATTGGGACCAACCACAAGAAAGAGGTCTATATCAAAGAAAAGAGAAAATTATTGAAAAAAAGAATCTACAAAGAAAAATGGACAAGAAAAATTCAAATGGACACCAAAGAAAAATAAAGAAAATCATCCCTATCAAACTCCATTAGTCAAAGAAACTATGGGGCAAAACAAAAAATGGAAGTTCATCCATCAAAAATATCCATCAATTCAAAAGAAAGCTTCAAGAGCGACCTACAAAGTATATGAAGAAGTTGGTCCCAATCTAATCTCCATATCCATCCATCATTTCTCATCATTCCAAGTTTGGAGAATCAAATATTCCAAACTATCAACCAATCGATCTACATCTCATATCCCTCAACACATTCCACCATCCACTTCAACATCCATGGTATCCAGCTCTCGTATTGACTATGTATATTGGCAGCAACTCTTTATCATAAGGAATCTATGGGCACTCTATCATAGTGTGTGCATCTAGATGAGGTTAACTCCGATGTCGACAAAGCAGATAAGAGAATCCAGGGGTTACATTCAAGCACCTGTATCTTAGCAAAAAAACTCCTCCAAGCAAGATATCGTTGGCACATCATGACAACAACATCTATATCAACACCAACAATGTCTACATTAGCACCACTAGGTGGTTCAACATGAGCATAAATTTTCAAAAATTAAAAAAAAAATCAAGAAAATAGTCAAGAGAAATTTTTTTCCTCTAGTGAAAACCACTTTGGTGGCGCTTTGGACTAGTACCATGATGAAAACCTAGCAAACATGCATCATGAGTATAATCGAGCATCTATTAAACCATTTCAAGTGGAATCATCTTATCCCATCCATAGTAAATCTTGCATTCCATCCATCTTATCCATAATAAATCCATGATTCATTATCCAATCCATTTCAACACATATAACTTATCTTGATCTTGGCAAAGGTTTGGTATGTACTTCACACTTTATTATGGTAAACATCTTGACATGGGTCACTATCATTGGTCCTATCCTAGCTAGCATTATCTGAGCCATGAGGCATTATCCAAAGAGGCATACTCTATCCAAACATGTTATCCTATCACAAGATAATCCTTGGTATCCTTCACATACCTATCTATCAACCCATTCATTTATCCATGCATCCACCCATATCATTACATACATTGCTAGATACCAAGGATAGATACTTACATCTTGCTTCGGAATAAATCTTGAGCTATATCCTATAACTTATGTGGTGATCTAAACATGTGTAAAAAACAAAATCAAATTGGTCAAATCATTTGTAAGCAAAAAGAGCTAAATCACTAGCCCATGGCACATTTTGACGAGAAGATGTTCCTTATCAAGCTTTATCTTTTATCAAACATCAATCCAAACAATCAATATCAGTTACATCTACCTTGCACTTCAACAATACATCAAATCATTCCAATAGATTTTGTTCCAAACTAAGCTTCAAAATCTTGATCAATCAAATCCAATCAATCCATCATCATCTCAGGATATCCTTCCCAATCCTCGTGTTTCTTAACACTATCCTTGCATTGTTGTGCATCCTCAAAAATGTTATCATCATCAATCCATCAATCAAATCAATCAATCCTAGCTTGGTTTTCAACAAATTCCCAAAACAGATCACTAAAATCGTCATATATCCATACACTCATCAACATCATGCGAAAATCCAAAAACACTTGCAAAATCTCATCAAAAATCCAAACATTCAAAAAGTTGTAAAGTCAAAATCCCAAAAACATCCAAAACACATCAAAATCCCTAAACATGTCAAAACATAAAAAATCCAAAAATAGAACCATGTCAAACTACGTTGTATCTGAGCTTGAACATAGGCAAGGCCATCATTGATGTGTGCCCGAGACACCCTAGGTCAATCCTTTAGGAGTTCATCATAATAAACTGACAATCCATCAAGTGTTCATGTCTCATCAATAATAAGTCAAGTCAGTTGAACTATGTGGTCTCTGCGTGTATAACGTAGGCAAGGCTCATCTTTGATAAGCCCCTGAGGCCCCTGTATAGTCTTTTAGGTTAGGTTCTTGGTCAAATCTCATAAAACCCCTAAACATTTGAAATCTTAAATCTCAGAAAACCCCAAAACATTTGAAAACTTAGAAAAAATACAAAAAAATTTAAAACTTAGAAAAACCAAAACATTCACATAAACTTTCAAAAAAACCAAAAACAACCTCAAAACATTTTCAAAACACCAAAAACATTGAAATATTCCAGAAAAATCCAAAACCATCCATCCCATTTCACTTGCACTCGCAATAAACTTCCATCCATTATAAATCAGTCGTCATCTTCAAAATTTGGTAACACAAATGGAAAACAAGTACAACAATCAGCAAAAAGTAGAACCTTTAAATGCACAAATCAAACTCTTGATCAATATCAAACATGTCAATCAAACTTTATATCAATGGCCTTTCAAACAACCTATCAACCTGCCAACATTTGATAACACATCCTAGGATGCATCCTTCCTAGAATGGGTATTATCTTTGGAAACCACTTTGGATATTTATCCTAAACAAAACACACCTTTTAGCAAGAGATATAAATAACATTGACTATTTATTCATTTTGATCTTGTCTTATGATTTATCTTGTTGACCCATTCCAGGGACCTCTCAATGATGTCTAAAATAATTTAGAGAGAAAGGAATGGGGCATTGATCATTATCTTTCATTTGTTGTGCTTGTGGATATTCTTGTAAAATAACTTTGGTGGATACTTGCTTTGTTGTGTGTAGGGAGGTCATTTTGAATAGATTGTTGACAATTGCATATGCTTTGGTCCGAAATATTCTAAACTTCTAAACTATATTCCAACAAGGTTTTCGTATGTCAAGGTGTGAACAAGTACTATCCTATCTGTTTGTAGAGTCAAAGTCCATCAGACTAGATACAATGCCATCCTGGTTATCAATACCATGACGCATCGTGTCTATGTGTTATATCAAAAATAAGGAATGACAGAGAGTCCCAATCCCAAGATATGAGAAAAATCATCAATCTCATCACCATATCTAATAAAGTCTCAATGCATCATGGACTTGTTGGACTTCTGAATCAATCTCAAAATCAATGGTCAATCCATTCATCTTATTCTTCTTATTCTTCTATCTTTACTAACAATTCTATCCAAATATAGAATCTGTGTGATATATCAAAATATACATGAGGCTATCCATGGTCAATGACTGTCTATACATCATTAAATTTGTCTATATCTGACATCTGAGCTTTCTAGTCCTCTTTGAGTTGAATCAATATTAAACCTTTGTTGAGAGATCAACCCAAAATTTAAAATTTCCACCTGATCTTTTGAGGGGGTAGGGAACTAGCTTATTCCTTCCATTGGGGCAACAATGGGGCATCCAAAAAATTAGAAAATTTATAATTTTTTGATCTAAGTAGTCGTTTTAATCTGAAAAAGTGTCAATCTTTGAACCAGCATAACAGGTACCTTCTCTTCAAATAGGGGAAAAATGTAGACACTCAAAAATGTCCTTAATGATATCATGCACTTGAATCTGATATACTAACATCGTTTCAACCTAAAACTTGTCCTCTTTTCACTTAATTGATTAAATTAACCTAGCTATTTAATTAATTATGTCATTTTCATCTATTAGCCTAACTAATCTAATTAGGTTAATTCCTACCCCTTTCATGCTAACTTTTTGTCCTGTTAAATTGGATAAATCAAATTATCTAATTTAATCATTAAGTTCTCTTATTTAATTAAATAACCCTAAGCTATTTAATTAAATATCATATCACATCCTCCTTTTCATTAAATCATTTTATTTAATGAATATCATATAATTCCCCTAATTTACATAATTAAAACTTTGTTTTAATTGTCAAATTACTAATTAAATCTAATTCTCCCAATTTCAAGGGAATATTCCTCCTTTGCACATTCCTCCAAAAGAAATATTCTCATAGAATATTCCTTCCCCTTTGCACATTAAAATTTGGTTTTAATTAACTATATGCTAATTTTTCTCCAAAAGGGGATATTCTCATGGAATAATTCTTTCCCTTTTCACTCATTTGAAAAAAGGAATATTCTTCCTTGTAACAAACTTTCAACAAACTTTTTGTGTAAGTTTTGAAAGTGTATTTGTTTGGATGATTATGCGCTCTTGATTAAATATCATCTTGCATTCTTAACCCTTGATGGGAATCCATGATCCATGCCTCCATTTTCCTTTCATCTTGACCATTGATTGATTATTTCAATCTTGACCATCAGTTTGATTTTGCCTATTCTATAAATAGACCTTGCATCTATTGAATATGGATCCATATTTTTATAGAAAAGTTGTGTTGTTGAAAGTAACACTCACTTGCATCCATATTAAGCACTTTTAGCATATTAGTTTAGTATTCATCCTTATTTAGCTTAAGCATCCATTAATGGCTTCCATGTTAACTTAGTTTACATCCATTTAGTATATTTTTTAATGCATATTTGGATCTTGTGCACATTTAGAATAGCTTTGCATACATGTACATCGATCATCTTAGCTTTTATCATGTTAATCTAGCTTTCAATCATGCTTTCGTTCATCTTTTTCATCGGTTTCCATCAATTTTAATCAATAAAATCGATTGGAAAGGCTCATATTATTTAAGGGATTGGGAAAGGGTCACCATTCCACATCAATGTGACACCACTCCCCAATGGGATAAGATTTGAGGTCTTAGAATAGGTTTTTCAAGCTTTCATGTTTATTTCATGTTTAGTTTAATGTTTTTTTAGTTTTGATGCTTTCAAATACCATTGCATTGGGATCATGGCTTAGTGGATTAAATATACCTCAAATCCATATGGATCCGGTGTAGTTATCCTATACTATGATCATGGTAAAAATAATTGATTTTGAATGTGTTATCCAAGCTTGGTTTTGAGTATTTAGTGTTCGATTTTGGCTTTCATACCCTTTCTATTGGAGCATCATATGGTTATCCTAAGTTTGATGACTTTGCAAATATCCTAATCCAAGAGGAAGTGAAGTTAACTAATATGGGTCTAATCAATTCTTCCAAGTCATAAGCATTGTTGGCTACTAAGTCTAAGGTATAGAAAGAATCAAGGAATCTTGATAAGAAGAAAAAGAACAAGACACATAAAAAATCTAAATCCTCTCCCTCTAAAGGGGAATCATCTAAGAAGGAGAAGCCTACATGTGCATATTTCAAGAATATAGGGCATGGTGAACATCAATTTTATTTAGAAAAAAATGATGAGTTGAAGCATCTTCTTAAGAAGCATCAAATCAATGAGTCTTCATCATCAAAGGGTTCATTTTGTTATTCATCATCAAAGTCTAATAGAAATAAGGGGAAAGCACTTGTTGTAGTTGCAAATTATGAGTCAGAGAGGTGGATACTTGATTTAGGAGCATCACATCACATGGCTTTATCAAAGAGTATGTTCTCTTCATTTGAGACTTGTTCATCATCACACATCCTGATGGCTAACAACACATATATGCAATTTTGTGGGAAGGGATCCATTGAAATGGATGGTGGAGCATTCAATAATGTTCTTTGTGTGCCTTCATTCTCAACCATTTTCCTTTCTATCTATCAGATCACACATGGTGGAGCAAGCAAGAGTGTTGAGTTCACACTAGATTTTTTCATAATTTGGGTTTTGCATAGCAAAGATACAATTGCACTTGGGGAGGTTGATCACTAATATTTTGTCTACACCTTCTCACATTTTTCTCCTACTATTGATTCGACATATGTTCACATTGAGGAATCTAGTGTGGAAATTTTTGAGGAGATTCAGTATGGTCATTTGAATCTTGGTATTGTTTCATCCACTGAGGATCTATTGACATGTGCATTCCATCTCCTTCATCTACTGCAGCTTTTGATGATGCTTGTGTTGCCATAGTTTTGGTTCCTTGTGATTTAGTATAGCAAGACACACATCATCTTCTAGAGATGGCTACTTACAATGTGTTGTGATTTGCACACACGCCCCATCCTAACAGGTACTCCCTTTTCCCATTTCACTTTTAGGTTTCCTACCTTTTCTCCTTAAGAGAAAGGGGTCCTTAAAAAATTTATTTTTGGATCCTCTCCTCGATATTTACAAAGTCCTTATTAAACAAGGGAGATTTGGAGTATTTTGCAACAATGGGCCAAGTGAAAGTCATTTCAAGTCACTTAAGGAGGTTTTAAGTCAAGGTTCTTGCATGTCTTGAAAGTTTTTGTAGTGTCAAAAATTGTCACCCTTGACAATTTCACACTATGTTTCGCTCCCCCTAAATTATTGATCCTAATTTGATCCCCTAATTTCTTAAATTATGCATTATAAGGCCTATTTTTATCATTTTCCAAGAGATTGCAAGCATTGAAAAAATGCCAGGAATTAATATTTTTCCCTAATACATTGTGTCCTATAAAATAGGGCTAGGACCCATATGTGCCCATGGGCGTATGGGTCTCTCTATTCTGTCGAGGACCAATTTTTAGTATGTTGGTGTCAGCATTTTAACATTCAAAATTTAAATTTCAAATGTCAGCTTTTGGGATTTAATTTTTTGGAAATTAGAATAATTGCATATAAATACCTATTTATTGCATCATTTTAAATCTAACAAGAAAATTGTTGGCAAAAACTATTGTCAAGAGCATTCAAGAGCAAGACAAGAGCATCATTTTCAGAGATTTATTGCAGAAATTCAAGATCCAACATCATGTCAAATTCTATGTGTGTTCATGTTGTCACTATTTTGTGAAGGCTAACACTTTTGTAGGTCTCCAAAGAATTCAAGTATTCAAGAAAGCAAGATCCAAGTCCTTAAGCAGATGTGCATGACTTCTATCCTTCAAGGAAGCCATTGAAGGGTGGTGAGTTGCAACACTTTGTAATTTCATCATTCCTTCCTTTCAATTATCCATTTATCATTGCCATTGCCATTGTGGAAGTGGAAACACTTACACAGGGTTTGACTTTAAGGCAAGCCCCTAAATGGCCCAACATTTTCCCTCTCTTTGAATGTGCAAGTTTTAGGTTTGAAGAGGATTGAAGGAAGATTGAAGACAAGTTGTCCATTGTTGCATTCAAATCCCTGAATCTTGTCAAGCCACGAAAAATCACCTACAAAATTATCAGATAGTGTTTTGAAAACTTTGTAAGCAGAAATAGGAGTCTCAAATCTGCCATCAAAGGATCCCAAAACTTGAGTAGGACACCCTTACAAGGACTTATATGCCCCTTGGTGACTATTTCTTCCTACAGTGGTTGAATCTAATTTTTCTAAGTAGGTACACAACCCTCTACACTTCCCAGATCTGCCTGCAAACTATTGTTTCAGGTTGTGCATTGTCAAGATCTTACAATTTACATATTAGGGAATGTAGTTCAATTAGGTTAATTAAGGAAAATCAATTCCAATCCATTTCCTTCATGTCAATTTTCATGTGATTTTTTTCGTGTTTATGCTATCATTTTGCTTATACTAACCCTTATAGGTCTTTCAAGCAAAACAAGCCTTAAGGTGATGTGCATGACTTTAGTCCTTCAAGAGAATCAGATTTGGGTGGTGAATTGTAATCCATTGTTGATTCATAATTTATTTTATCATTTAGCCTCTATCCCTCAAAAGGATAAGCTCTCTTTCATCAACTTTGTCACTGTGGAGGTCGAAACAACATGAGGTTTGACTGAGGCAAGCCCCTATATGGCACAACCCTTCCTCTCTTTTTGTATGTGTAGGTTGCATATCTGAAGAATATTGGAGGAAGAATGAAGATTATTTGTTCATTGTTGCATTAAAATCCTACAATTTGACAACATATGAAAACTTGGTTACCTCAACATCTAATAAAGATCCAATAGTGAGCATTGAAAGGAAGAAGTCCTTGATCTAGCTCCTGAGGATTGTGAAAATATATTTTAAATAGGTCAAAAAGGACATAGTCTCCCTAGGAGACTTAGTCCCCCAAAATCAGGCCCAGATTTGAACCATAGGTGCACAATACTCTACTCTTTTAAGATTTGGTCTCAGAATTTGACTTTTAGTTTCCAATTTTTTTGCATTTACATCAAAATAGTGAATTTTCATAGTCATTCAACTACACCATTGCATTTCCACCAAAAATACATTTCAAAGCTCCAAAAGCAATTCCAATTTAAGGTTGATTGGCCAACCTTCAAGGTTGCAAGTCAATCTGAATCCTAATGTCTTGTAGTGGATAGTGGTTAGTCCTAGTAAAACCCTAGGATCACCTTTCCCACATTACAATATCATACATATCAAGGCCTCTCACATTTCAACTTAGTATTTTAATTAAAGCAATACAAAGAGGAAGACATAGCCACTAATCATGGGTGATTATTTCCTCCTTATTCAATCTTTCATAATAAGAAGGGATAATATTATTCTTTGAACCAACTAAAGAGGAACCAATTTTAACTTCATCAAATACCACCTCCAATATTTTCACTATTTTTAAATTTAAAACCATCAATATTATCATTTTTGTCTTTTAGAAGATTGTCTACAACCCTTAGGACCAATCTCACCAATTTTACCACTAACCCCTTTGTTACTATTATGAATGGAAGGCCTTGTTGTAATAGGATTAACTAAATGTCCTAGGTCATCATGGCAACCAAAAGTTTTCTTATTATTTTCATTTAATTAAAAAAATGAAAAGGAAAGTCTAGGGCATTTGGAAGCTTATTAGAACAAAGATGCACAACAAAGCTAAAATGAATCACAATATAATCCTCCTGACTTTCTTTAAAAATCTGAGGTGTTAGCAAATATTCTTCAATACAATCAATTCTCCTTATTTCTAAGACTCATGTTAACCTCCACAAATTGATTAACATTACTTACAACAAATTTTTATTAGATATTTTTCATATTGGGGATAGACTATTCTCAATGCTCAATTATTTATAGAAATAACAAGCATTCACTTCTTCCAAGACAATCACTTTACAAGTATGCATAGACACATGTAGTGGAATAGAAATAAAATTGGAGAGATGAATAATATGCTTTGAATAAATTAGAATTCTTTCATTCATATGAGGAAAATAAGACCTAGTATCTTCCACTTTAATTTCTCCTAGAGGTTTTAAAACGAGGTAAGAAAAATCATAATGAAGGAGGTACATTATGGTTTTCTATCTATTTTAGGGATGAATATAAAACATATATAGCATCAAGAATAGGGTCCCATACAAAGGCCTTAAATAGAGATTTACCCACATTCTAAAAACTCTTAGCCAAATCATTTTTTGCAAGTTATTATTCCTTATACATTTTTTTTTTAAATTGCAACTTTCAACAAAACATTATATATATCCCCAACTTCTTACCCCAAACCAAAATTAGCCAATCATCAAAAAACTTCTTCAAAGGGAAAGACTAGGATTGAGATGAAAAACATACTTATAGATTTGAGCTTGATTTCCTCTTTGTCCAAAACACCAATCATCTCTTCTCTAGGCAACATGGATAAGGTAATTGTATGCTCACCGTGCATGCT
Organism: Sequoia sempervirens; assembly: GCA_007258455.2. Classification (NCBI taxonomy): domain Eukaryota; kingdom Viridiplantae; phylum Streptophyta; class Pinopsida; order Cupressales; family Cupressaceae; genus Sequoia; species Sequoia sempervirens. The sequence continues at coordinate 18,077 of VDFB02114960.1, forward strand.
TTCAACTTGGCTCTATGCTTGATTTGACCATCCATCTTGAATGAAAAAATTCAACTCCTTTATCCACCAATGGTTGTTCACAAGCAACCAAAACTTACTTAAATGATTTGATACAACCACCACCATTTTCAATGTTCATAATAATTACACAACATATAAACATTATTAACCAACTCACAAAAAGATAAAGTGAGGTCTTCAGATGCTAGAATTAATGAAAGTTGTACAACCAAGAGTCAAATCAGATTGGTCTAGCAATTAAACAATTCCAATATAAAAAATCTCACCTATATTGAAAAGAGAAAAAATAAAAACAAAAAACTTATAATATTATAAGAGAAAACACATGAGGAAATAATGCATAAGGGGACCTAAAAAACAAATAAAACAGAGAAGAAGAGAGCTAGATGAAGATGACAATGATGGATGAAACTTAAACTTCCGGTGATGGTGTGGAGCCCGATCATTTCTCAAGTGGGAGATTGTTGGTATGTATGTTCGATCATGCTATACTGTACTTTCCATGGTATATTGTACACTCCTAGCCTCCTCTCGCTGGTTCGGGCCAGCCCCGGGGCTTGGGCTGACCCAGAAAATTTTTTTTGCCATTTTTTTCAAGGCACACAAAAGTAAAATTCTTCTCCAAAAGAAAGAAACCGACTTTAAACTCCTAATTGCAAGCTTCTAAAAGCTTGTTGGGTTGGGATGGGGGTTATGATGATGAAAACGTATTATTCTAGATTGCAGAGGGTTTACAATGGATAATAAAAGTATTGGATGGCTGCAGGTTTGGTGGATGTAGCCCAGATTGGGTGAACCAGTTAAATTCTCCGTGTTATGATTTATTCATGTATGTTTTAGTTTCTTTGTTTATTATTTAAATGCATTTAATTGTTAGATATCCGCCATCTCTAACCCCAACTTCCACCAAAGCAAACCACACTAGTTGTCCTCTCTTAACTCTATGATAATTGCAAAATTCTTGATCATCATATGACATAAGAAGTAATTTGGTGCTATCCAATATATGGATGGGAGGGAGTGTGATTACATTAGCACTAAACAAACTTTGAATGACATCATCCATGTATTATTAAATCTTGATGAACTTCCTAGGAGCATTATGTTTAAATGAAGGAAAAGAAGATGTATTAGAAACTTGATTCATATTTTCCTTCATATCACTACCCTTTGAGAATTTATTTCTTTTGATAATTGGAAGGGTGGGAAGCATTTTGATGTGGTGATCCATATTTGAAGACACTACATGCAATCAACTTAGATTCTACATTTATAACATTTGTGCATAAATCCATGAAAGAATAAATCTATTCAATTGAATTAGATTTAACTAAACCTTTAATAAAAAATTACACTCCAAAATCATGTAAAGGAGTAATCAACTTGAGCATGAAGATTGAATTTGCATAACATAATCACTAGTGTATTCATTAGATTATTGGGTGCACTAAAATAAATCACTAATTGTTACTCTAAGGTCCATATTAAATTTAAATTATTTTAGGAATACTTTAGTGAGATCATCAAATTATTCCTTGAGAAGAAAAAAATATACATTAAATCACTCAATGTGTGTTGAAATAACTTTGTTGAAAGTTTATCCTCTTTAGCAAAGTCTAACATGCAGTTGTATAATATCTAAGATGTGTTTTAGGGTTACCATTTCCATCATCAATTGAAGCCGAGGTGCCACAAATCCTATAGGAAATACATAGGTTACAATATTCATAAGATAGCGGTACATGTCTAGAATCCTTAAATTCACTATCATTATGCTTTACATCCACTATCTTTTAACATTGTCTATTATTTGAAATAGTACATGTAGAGTAGAGATAGGGATGATGACTAAATAGGAACCATTATGAGGGGTATGGGTATATGCATGGGAAGTAAAAGGTGTTGGAGGAGGTAATGGTTTGGGATTAAGACATGATATGAACTATGGAAGTGGGTTTGCTAGGTTGCATAACAATAGATCCAATAATAATGGATGAAAGGGGTGTGGAAGTGTGATACATCATACGAGTAGTGGATATCATCAATGTAGTGTATTTTGGGAGCTAAGCTATAAGGTGAAGGATAGGTGGAAATGGGATAGGTACTAAATGGTAGGTCAATAATGGCCATGGTACTATGATGAGTAGTTGTAGCAGAAAGGGCAATGTTAGAGAATGAATCTATAGTAGAGGTAGGACTAGAGTTAAATGCACTAGTCCTTATAGAAGAAGCAAGCTTGGAAAAACTATTTGTGAAGTCTTTAGTCCATATGGTTTATATCATTAACCAAACTAGCCAACTCATTTGCAAAATATTGATTATCCACATGAGCATAATGATTACTCTCATTGTTCTTAGTATGAGCGTCATACTTGATTCTCATTTATTTCAGCTATGCTAATGTTTAAGTAGGCACTCCTCCTATGTTGCATAAACAAAATATAAGAAAAAAAAGCTCAAATGTCTACTTTCATATTGAAAAATTAGAAATATCAAATGGTATATCAGATTTAAAAGTGAAACCCTAAATAGCCAAGGGTGGGTAGGGTAGGTGAAAAAGATATCACAATTAGAGAATGTAAACCCTAATAAAAAAAGATATATCAATGAAACACAAAGATGTTAAGGGATGGTTAGATTTGAAAATATGTAATATCAAAATTATACATATTTAAAAACCCTAATGCAATATAAAACCCTAGAAAGAAGGTTGGGATGTATAGAATCAAACAGGTTCACCAAAATGTAAAGGAAAATAAGGCCTCCTTATGGATTAACCTAGGCTAATTAAACAAAGCAATCAAATAGTAACAATTGGCCTAGACTAACTAAATGTGGCACTTGAGAATCATTAGTTGGTATTTGTACTTTGGGAATTGAGTAGGAGGATGATGATACTTAGCTCAATAATCGAAGAATGAACACCAAATGGATTAGATTCTAGAATTTGTCTAATTTTAGACCTAGAAATATTGCCTATGTCAATGAGCTACCTCAATGTTTGTGTTAGATATCTGCTCTATCAAAGGACAATTCCATAGGACCAAGACGAATTTATGGTCATACATCTATACTTGAGATTTGAGCTTGTTCTAGCAATTTTTTGTTGGACTAATCACCACACATTTGGGAATCGGTCTAGTGGACTAGCCATCACCCTAGGAACCTAGGACTAACCACCCACTCAAGGTGAAAATGCTAGGTTTGGAAGTTTACCAATGCTTGTACGTTTTGGTGTAATGCCAAATCTTCATGTGGTATTAGAGTGTCAACCCAAGTTTGACTCCCTTGAGTTATGTTGGAGGGGGGAAACGGATTAACCATTGTACCTTTGGTAATTAATCTAGTAGACTAACTACCACCCTCATAACCTAGGTCTAGCCACCCACTCAAGGTGAAAATAACAAGTTTGGAATTTTACTAATCCCTACAATTTTTGGTGTAATGGAAAGCCTTCACAATTAGTGGTGTTCTACTTTATAACTCCACCTGATGTGTAACCCCATTTTTCTTTACTTGAATATCTAGGGATCAAGTGGTATTTTGAAATGTAAGGGTTGCCAATTAGTTATCAGTTGCAAGTTCTCCCATATCAACTCCCAAAAATTGAACAAGTTCATAAACAACAATCAAGTGCCTAAGTATGCAAATTCTTCACTCCTCTTATTCCACCAAATCAAAATGCATCAGTATTGATTACTCCAATGCTCTAAAATGATCAATTAGGAAATGAACACTTGATTCCCAAAATGAATGCCTTGTATGTCTTTAAATATTAGCACATAGCATCACACAGTGTCAAATGTATGTATAGTCAACTCAAGCTAGAAGGGTGAAGGGGTTGGTCAACCAAATTAAGAATTTGAATTTTAAATTAGAAGGAAATAAGTTTGCAGCCCCAAGCTAACCCTCTTGTCCTAAAATAGGGTCTAGTAGTTAAATTCAAGTGGTAAGCAAC
>VDFB02114961.1:0-20931 GCA_007258455.2 Sequoia sempervirens
CCTTCATGGACAGACTAATCAGAAGCTCCTGTATACTCTCATGTATTTCAACATCCTACACAACTTGCTTTCATCTTTTTTTAGAACTTCTAATATGGAGGCATGCATAGTATACACCAAGCCATTACTTCTATACTATCCATCCGAAAAGTGGCTTCAACCACCTTCATATTCCCAGTATTCTTGGAGTTAAAAGTTTTACAAAGCCTATGATCATTGACCTGACCATGGCAAAAAGGATCCCTAGAGTTTTCTGTCACCCGCCATTATCACCATACCTCTTGGGTGCCTGACAACTGCCCAGAATCTCCAATTGCAACATGCTACCACAATACCAAGCTTAAGTGTACCTTCCAATATGAATCTAAGGTGTAATCAACACCAACAGATGTTTTGGGGCCAGAACTGCCTAAGGGGCCTACTTGAAGAGTAGTGGTGGTCCATATGTTTTCAGAAAATGAATGACCATGGATTGCCACATTCTAGAACCTGTTTCTCAAGAAAATGGGGTTTCATGCCTTGACATGTCAGCCAAAATGAAGTTTGATTACTGTAACAGCCTTTAGAGTCTAAGGGGATCCTTTCCATGACAGTTTCTTGATCAAAAAACATTTAATGGGCAAATTCATCTTTAAGAATCTGAGCTTAAGCAGTTTTATAAGTCAAATTTGTTGTGTGATATGTAAGCATACACACATTAATATATATAAATGTACATAAATAAGTACACAACAAATTTGACTTATAAAACTGCTTAAGCTCAGATTCTTAAAGATGAATTTTCCCATTAAATGTTTTTTGATCAAGAAGCTATCATGGAAAGGAGCCCCTTAGACTCTAAAGGTTGTTACAGTAATCAAACTTCATTTTGGCTGACATTCTAGAACCTGTTTCTCCAATAAACAACCAACACAATCAAAAAATATATATTTAAAGAAATAAAAAACTAATATTCAGTAACAATTTAACATCGTCCATAATAAATCTACCTACATTTGTCACCTCATATCTGCTGAGATGGATTTCTGCAGTCTCTATTTGGGCTCTTTCACAATTCTTCTGCCATATAAAATTGGTTTCTGATATCCTCTAATTGCTTTTGATAGTCTTCTGATAGTCTGAAGTGAATTCTCCCTTCCCAATAAATTTAAGCATTTTACTTCCAATAGTAAAAGTCTAGAAGTAGAGTTTGAATATGATTGTAAAAGTTGAATGATTTATATATTTTTTGTATAATGTATTTTAATTCAATAGTTCTTGCAGATGTGGAAATACACTAAACTTTTCTCATCAACTAAACCTTAGGAATCTCAGCTTCTTTATTCGAATGCAATTTCATTTAGTTTCTTATTTCCCATTTCCAGTTTTAACAGTGGTAGAAAGACTAAGAAATAAACTAGGATGTGTGGTGTTACAAATTATGACTGTTCTTCACAACATATCATCAATTGCATCCTTGAGGTATGATACAACGGAAAGCAGTATAATAGGAGATTACATATATAATGTTGTCTCTTTCAATAGGCCTATTGAAAGAGACAACCTATTGAAAGAGACAACATATAAGAGGTTAAAAGCATAGGAGGCATATTTATAGATGGTGTAAGCAAGAATAACAGTTCACTATGCAATGAAGACAAATCTAGGGAGACTCTACACACAGGCAATCAAGCATAATGAGGCTAGTGATCAAGAGATAGAGGATGACAGTCACATTGCAAAAGATTCAATGATAGTGATAAGAGATTGTAAAGTTTGGACAGTCAAGATGAATGCATGTGGAAAGAAACAGTCAAAAATATCATTCTAATGCAAAAGTATAGTCCAAGAATGGCAAGGAAGGATGGGCATTGCCAACTAACGAAGGAAAGAGTTCAGGGGCATACTTCAAGCAAAGCAATAATGGTTCACCTCAAGCAACATGAAGACCCTAAAAGCGTATCACCTTACAAGCAGGGCATATGAATTTTTGAAGATTACAATAGTCTATAAGCAAAGATTCAGATAGCATACATCAATATTCTCATGAGTTGGGTCATTTGTTAGAGTGTGTGTTCCTAGAAATGAACACTCGCCATGAATCTGTTAAGAGGCAGCATATCAAAGTTCATAGTCACCTTTCATGCCAAAAAAGTTACTGATTTTGGCTTCAGTACGAGGCAAGGTAATGTCCCTGTTCTTCAAAAATGCTAATAGGACCTAATGCAAGTGCATATGTAAGTAATTGAATTGTACTTTCTCTGAATGTTTTGGAACAACTTCCTATTGAAGAGCTATTTGACAAAATGTGGTTGAAAGGACAGTCAACTAAATGAAAGGGAAACTTTTAGGCTTCACAAATTAGTCATAAATGCAAAAGATTAGATATAAATGAGTAAGTTTATGACAGCCATTAATGGACTATGTGTGAAGGGACAGTCCTTTAAAATTGATATGAAGTGGAATGTGCATAGATTGAGGGGTAGTTTACTATACTGTTATGAGAACATAGGAACCACCTTGCTCAAACATCAACAATAGTAACCCTACCTTTAAGACTACTTCTAACCTTTGAGTCACCTTAGATAGCTTTCACAAAATAGTTTCTAGACACTTTGATTCTGTGATGGAAAACACCTTGGAGACCTAATGCCCTTTTAAGACTCTATCCCACCTTGATAGCCACAAGTCATCATTTATAGATACATACAAGCTTCTACAGATATACCAAAAGAATTCTTTGCTTACCATACATGAATAAGAGACATAGAATCACAATAGAAAAGGAATCCAAATCTATTTTCTCACTATAAAGATGATTCCCCAGTCTTACCTGTAAAGCTATGTGTTGTTGAGCCTGAGCTAAGACATTCTCTTGGTCTGGTTTTGGTTGACCACTGCTATCAGAAGGAAATAAGATGGAATCAATTAGATTGTCAGAAGTACAGATTAAAAACAAATAATATAGATTCAATTGTATTATAGCCTCATGCATATCTATACCTGGCTGTAGCACGGTGAACAATCAAAGTTTTATCTCCCAATTTAGGGAAGCACATGCAATGTCTATCACAACTAGATCCTAATATTTTTGATAAAAGTAATTAACATCTTGAATATGAGAAGAAATAATGATGCTTGTGTTAGAGTACTGAAAATTCCATTTCAAATAAAATTTGTTAAGAACTTACAAAAATATCAGCATAAAGGCTCACCTGGTAGATGCAAAACCCATAACCTTTTGAATTCCCGGTATCTCTATCTTTACATTCACCTGTGTTGTATGTAAAATTTCAGATCTTTTTCATCTTGTCTACTGTGATATCAAAAACAGACTTAAAACAAATGTGAAAATTTTGAAGGTTCTTATTTAAATTCACCATTCTCATAACTAAATTTCTTGTGTATTCGCAGTCACATCACCATATAATGAAATTAGTTTGAGAACACTAATTGTATCAATCTATTGAGATAAACAATGAAAATAGAATATTAATTTACAACAATTTGTTTTAGAACCAGTTTGTTTTGCATAAAGATCTGGGGTTTTTAACAATATTAACAATATTACCTATTTGCTTGCAGATGACCCACGAGTTGAAGAAAACAGAAACTAGGGCATAATATTTTCTGCATATCCTTATCATTAAAATGCCAATACAATGGCCACTTCCCACCATGCCCATTGTAAGCTTTCCCGCGAAAAGAAGCTACATCCCGAGTGCAACGCCGCGGCTATAGAAGAAGATAAGAGAGCCAGCTCAAAACCATCGAAAATATGGGTAAAAAAAATAGTTTTAATGGCTATAGCAGTAGACATGAGAGAGCCAGCGAAAAAATGAGAAGAAACATTAGTTTTAATTTTAGGGAAAATTGGTTTCCATAAGAAATGTGATAAAAATTATTAATCTTAGAATATTTCCAATGAAAATATTATTGTAAATTAATCCTAGAAATTTTTAGGGAAAATTGGAAAATCTTATAAGCACTACATTTATTCATAACAAACATAAGTCTAGAGGAAGATAAAAGCTTGAATAGAAACCTAACAATCAATATTGCATAGTATTGAACCTACTCCATTATTGAACTATATCGTAGTCTAGATGATCAACAAAGAGAGACCCACATGCTAGAAATGGTATTGCAGGATAGAGGAGGGATGTCTCTTATTAAATGGCTTGTAAATGTGTGGCATACACCAAATCTATGTCATAAATTATAGAAGAAAAAAAAATTCTAGGCATGTTCTAAAGTTTTAAAATAATATCTATTCCCTTTAAATTAATCCTTTAAAAGACTTTAGCTAGTTCTTCACATTTGGATTTTAAGTGGGGGAGACTATAAAAAGACAATTACATTTTTATTAAAAAGGGACAACACATCATACTAATTTTTAAGAAAATAATACTCTATTCTCTAGCAATTCACCATGGGAATCATTGCCATGACAAATTCACCAATAGCAATTCACCTCGACTGAAAATTCATCATCACAGAGAAAATTTGATTTGAATTGTGGTGGTGAATTTTCCCACACCTATAAGTATACTTTTATGAAATAAAAGTAATTAAAAATATGTTTTTTAATTCTACTCATAGAACTCATTGTTGTTGGCCTTAGATTTTCATGTATTGTGTGCGGCCCTTAACACCATTTTTAATTAATATAAAATTTATTAGACTATATAGAAATAAGTCTAGTTGCATACATAGATTCTAAATTATGTATTCTAAAAGGAAATTGACATGAAGGCGAAAATTCTCATAATTAGAAATCATGCAATAGACATTATTAATAAAAAATAGTAATTATCATAATTCTAGCTGTTTGAGATCGATTGTTCGGAAGGTTACCTGGGTAGGAATTCAACCACTAAAATATAGGAAGGGCAACCGTTGGTGCGACGTGTTAGACCCCACCCCCGGTGGGTAATGAAAAAAATGTGAGAAAGAGGAGCTCACCATCCCCAACTATGAGCAGTTAGCCGCCCTAATCTGCTACCATAGAATAGTAGGGCCCCCCCCCACCCAGTTCTAGCCCACTCAATTAACGAGGGCAAGTAAAGAATTCAAATAGTTGGGAGTTCAAGAAAGTCATCTCCATCTGTACAGGGGTGCCATCCTTTCTTTACCCAAAGGGTGCGGTTAGGAAGGGTAGTCTCATCCTCCGAACTACTTAACTTTGATCCGGTGAGGACAGGCTCTTTCTTTACAGCAAACTAACGGGGCCAGTCTAATCTTTCTCTTTGTCAGAGATGTCAAGCCCTAACTCGATGTCAAGCCGGTTCTGAGTGTTTTGATTTTGGCCCTTCACCGGGAGGAGCTAGTCTTGTCCGGCCATGCTGAATTGTTGGGTGAGGGCAAGGCTCCTTCATTGTAGTTATCCATCGATTCTCTTTTGAGCTGGACTAGTAGTTAGGTCCCTCCTTCCTCCATTAGGTAGGCATCCGAGGAGCTACCCGGCAACTAGAATCTCATCCCACCTGCGGGCCCCTAAGGCACAACTATAATGGGGGGGTGGGGGGGTGGGTGTGAAGCGCTGGCCCTACTATTCTAAGGGGGTAGATTGATTGGATTGTTTGTTCAACCGGTCGATTCAAAGAAAATTAGTTTCTCTGGATGTTTGGCCCATGCTTTGTGATTCCTTCAACTACCCTACCGAATAGTAGGGGAGGGGAGACACCTATTAGAATAGGCTAGGGAGGGGAGAGTATTATAACATCACCAAGAATTGGATAGACTAGATTCTTTCTGTGAGAAACATCCATCCAATCCTTTCTCGCTGGACCAAGGGGATAAAATCCAAATTAGTTATGGAAGGTAGGACCGATAGTTCTATGACGGTCTCTCCTACAGTGCTGTAAGTGGAAGGCCCTTCGGTAGCTGTTAATTCAGTATGGTCGAGGGACCTAACAAAAATAGTAGGGGCTTCTCTACGTGATAGCCTAACATTGCCGGGTGGGGGCCCTAGCTGGATAGCTATAGTTGTTAACAAGGATGGTCCTATTTTTGAGGATAGCTATAGTTCCTCGTTGATTCCCTAGGGTGGGAGGCAGCTAATAGGACCAGATAAAATAAAGCATGCTCAGCTCCAACTATTAAGAGGTAGGGCGGGACTGACTCCCATCCTTTGTTAGAAACTGTTACTAGACCGAGGGATAGTTGACTACCCAGGGGTGAGGGATGAAGCTTCTAGTCCCACCGGGGGTGAGGATGGAACGTCTATCCTATAGTTGGATTGTTACCGGTTGAACTAGTTCATTGACTTTCTTTAACTCTCTTTCTCTGAGAACTATCTAGAATTCTAGGACAGGGCCCTACACTACCTTTACGAGTCTCTATCCCTACCTCCTTTCTCGTTGTTACCCCTGCTTTCTTTAGCTAAATTAATCTAGGCCTCCCACAACTATCTCTGGTCTCTGGGCTCTAACTAGATGGAAGGAAGTCCTTGCATGGGAACCTACACATTGGGAGGCAGGTCCTTTCTCATAAGGAACTCGGGAGGCCCAAGAACTTCCTATCTCAGCTAAAGAGCGGTCCACTGTTCATGATTGGAGACTAAAGCTAGATGGAAGGCAAGCTCAAGGGAGAGAGAGTTCTATAATGCCATCCTTTCTCGATCTCCTCTACTAGGTAGGAAGTTAGGGTATTACCAGGTAGGGCCCCAGGCAAGAAGAAAGTTTCTATCTGGGACCCATACTTAATTACCACCGGGGGGTGAGGGCAAGAAGAATAGAGTGTATGAGAAACGCTATATCCAAGGGTTTTCCGTGTGTGGGGCTGGGTGGGGGGCTAATGTTCCTCGGCAAGACGACTAAAGAATTCAACAACTAGAACTATAGAGTAGAGGGCAACCGGTTCAATCAGTAGGAAGGAAGGCAGGACCCCGATAATAGTAACATGGCCACCGAGGTCGAGTTCTATAATGTGTTTTTGATTGGTCGGAAGGGAACTATGATTCCCTCCCACCCTTGTTACGTATATAATATGTCCCCTACTATGACAACTAATTCTATATAGTTCGCGATCAATTTGAATGATCACCGGGGCCCAGCCAACCTTTGCATTCATAGAACGAGGGGGGGCAACCTGCGTAATCTGTTAGGGGACCGGGCTTTGACCATGTCTCTTGATTTTCACCGCAGTACATATGGCACAAGATGGTTTCACAGCTCGAGGTCAGAATGGGATCGGGTGTTTCACGTCTTGCCGTAGTGCCCGACAGGATGAATGAGGAGTCGAACCTCATGGATCAATCATCCACACCTATTCATCCAATTTTCATTGACCTTTCAGTCAATATTCTATACGTAACATGCCTACCCCATAGAATTTTAGTGCGATAAACCTGCTAGAATAACCTAGGATGGGTGGGTAGTAGGGGCCTCCCACCCACCCCAATCGGCGAGAAAGCCCACCCCATTAGATAGTAGGGACTACTTTCTTGATTTGATTACCCTAACCCCCACCTTAGAATAGTAGGGGAAATTTCCAATGGCCAACTGACTCCTGACGATAATGAAGGGGTGGGGGAGGGGCCAGTTCATGGTAAAGAGAAAATGGATGGGGGTGGGGTGGGGGTTTGGCTGTAAAGAAGAGGAGAATCGATCTCCAATCTTGAGAATCAATCTCGCCCCTGTGCTTCACACCCACCCTGCCCCCCCGCCCCCCCATTATATTTCAAATGGGATGGTGGGGTTGTACTGACCCAGTACTGCCTTAACCGTCTCTAGTATTATATTATAATACCGCCTTCATCGGGATATTCCAGTGGGATGGACGAGTCGGGGGAGATAAGTAGATTATTAGGAGTTGAGCGAGATAGGGAGGAATGAAAAGAAGCCGATCATCGATCTCTATTTTTCCTCCCACCCACCCCGGATCATCAATCTCTATAGTAGGGGGCCCCCGGGAATTCTAGTTCTGGGTGGGAGTTCCTACTATTCTAAGGAATCAGCCTGCTAGAACTATAGAGAGGGGGGGGTGGGGTTAGCAAGTGCCATTAATCCGACTGGGAAACTAGAGTTGGGGGAATTGGAAAGGTCACTCGTAAGTGAATCAAGGCTAGTGATTGGTTGATCGTTCGTAAGGCCTCGCATTCGGATCGGTATGGATCATGCTTTCCATGGTAAAGGGATCGGGATCTCAATTCCTTAACTAACACTAGCTAGAGCATCCAACCCCGAGGGAATAGAATAATAGGGCAGTCAAGATTCTATACGTAACATGCCAACTATCCCCAGCCGAATAGTAGGGACCGTTGTGGTTCTACCATTAATCAGTTCATTAATCAGTCAATTAAGTAGGAAGATTAATTAGCCCGCTACTTGAAGCTAGATTAAGCTAGAAGTAGCTAGAGTAAGGAATCGGAGCTTTCGCTTTCAACTATATTAGCAGCTAGGGCGGGGTAGGCATGTTACGTATAGAATATGGCAAAGATAGATAAAGATTCTAGAGAGAGCTACCTCCCCCCCATATAGTTGTTTGAAGCGCTAGGGGGCTAGCAACTAAGGAGTTCCTATAGGGTGGGCGTGAAGCGCTTAAGGGGCTAGCTTCAAATAGCGGGCTGATTAATTAACAAACTCCACCGATGAACCCATTCGCCTTTTTACTAATTAATTGGGATGGGAGGGAAGTTCCCGGTATAAAGGGTAGCCCCGATGGACAGTGTTCAACGACCCCCCTTCCATAGTAGTTGCTCGAGCATGCTTTCTAGCTCCGGAAGGGAATCAACAACATCTACCTCCCTGCAAGGGTGGCTATCACGTATATAATATGGCTATTATTTCCAGCCCTCAACATTATTAATAAAAAATAGTAATTATCATAATAGACATGTTCTAAAGTTTTAAAATAATATCTATTCCCTTTAAATTAATCCTTTAAAAGACATTAGCTAGTATCTTCACTTTTTGCTTTTAAGTGGGGGTGATTTGAAAGCCATGATGTCCATCAATTACTTCTCATTCATTTCATGCAAAAGTTGATGCTGCAAAAAAACAAATAACAAAACCACATAAGAATGTCAAAAAGTGTTTAACCAAAATTGAAAAAATTGGATCTTGGTCTTCAAGGTTACAATTGGTTACTACATAAAGTAGTAGTATTATTAAAGTTGTTGTCAATGTGTTTGGATACTACAGGCAATATAGTTTATGTTTTTTGAAATAAATTTAAAGTTTAATAGATTTTAAACTAATAAATCATGCACAGTAATTTGTGTTGCAAATACCTACAAATTACCTTTTCTTTTGATTCTCTTTTTTGAAGCCTTTGTCATCATTTGTGCAAATAATTTTTCCTATTTTTTTAGTCATTTGTGTAGATTTTTAAAGTTTAAAATCTTAATAGTTGTTCTATTTTTTTGTTGTTTATATCTACCAATGATATATGAACATAGATATCTAAATAGTACAATCAAGAAAACATCAAATAGATCAATAGATATTGTTTTTGCATGATAAAGATGTTTCATATTCTGAATATAATCCATCTCAATCCACAAAGGCTGATTATACTATAACTTTAAATAAGAGGTAGCAAGAAAGCTTGCAAATAATGAGTGTTCTTTCATAATGACATGAATTCCAAATAATTGGACTTCCCTTACATAAGACGTTCAATTACTATAAAGGAAAAGTAAAGGTACATTCAAATTTGAAGCCATAGCATAAGGATTTAGGTGCATTCAATTACAATCCTAGAAAAGAAAATCCACATTCAAATTTGAAGAAGTGTAATTGCAAATATTGCTATGACAATCTACAAATGAGTATCTAGTTTGTGAAAGGAAATTATCTCGAGAAAATCTAGAGTTGGGACTTAATATCGAAATAAAATATGACATAAATGAGGAACTCCAATGGCATTTAGTGCCAGCAAAATGGTTGAGTTGTGAGAGTGTTTGGTCTTATTTTGTTGTTGCTTTTATGTATTTGCATACTTGTAGGAAAATTGTTGATAAGAGAAAAGAAAGATGTTTTTTTGGTCATGTTTTAGAGCAAGTTGATATTAATGATTCATGTGTAGTGTATGACTACTTTTTTGAAAGAAGGAATTTGGATTAATCATTGGAGACACTTTGTAACTAAGTATATATGCAATGAAGGTTTTTTGGTTGGAAGTGGGAAAAATGTAGTTGATAAAATCAAAGTAACTAACCTATAGTTCTTTTTTGTATTAGTGTTCATTCAAGAGTTTGAATTCGATAATGCCAATAAGTGTTCTTCTTCTTGCTTTCGACGAGCTACCTATGGACTTTGTTGCATGCGTGCATATCATTGAAATGTGAAAGCTAGTTTTATGCATAGACTTGCAAGTTCACACACTCTAGAAATAGTTGTTAATGTGAGGTCATACTGATCTACATTGTTGATATTGATTGTTGCCTTTTCAAGTGTTAGGCTTTGTGATTTGTGTATTATTAAGGCCCATGCCATTTTGAGTGGGATTTGATGACAGAGATCATGACTAAATGGGGCAATAAGCACATTTTTTAGAATATTATTGTAATTTTATTCCACAAAAACAAAATATTTATTCCACAAAAACTATTAATTAGTAATTTTATTTGTAATATTTCATTATTAATTATGGCAGGCTACGATCGAAAATAAGGTCTTGACGAAGGTTTTAGAGTATGTTTATTAAAATGAAAATTATGGCCAAGATTTTAATAATGAGCACATTTACTTAGTCATTTTTATTTGTCCAATATTAGTCATTTATTTAGTCATTTAGTTGTGATTTTACTCAATGACCAAATTAGTCACTTATAAATGACCAAATTAGTCATTTATTTGTCAAATTTTACTAGTGTTAGTCACGTGACTAAAAATTTTAGTCACCTGACTAAAAATTTTAGTCATGTAGTCATTTATTTGCCAAATTCCACTAGTGCTACCACTAGAATAGCATTGTGCTTATTCCTTGACATATGTAATCCTTGCACAAAGTCCATGCTAATAACTTGCCACTGACATTCAGGTACATCATGTGGATACAATAATCTCATAGGATGATGATGGTCAACCTTCACTCTAGCATTCTAAGCATTTAGCCACGAATCTTGTAGCATCACCTTTCATCCCTTTCCAAACATACAATGGCTTCACATCAGCCAACATTTTTGTCACACCTAGATGTAATCAATAAGGTGCTTCATGAACTTCTCTCCACACTATATTCCTTAACTCTTCGGAGTTGGGAACATACACTCTTCCATTAAATGTTAACAATCCATTAAGTTCAAAGTGATATCCTTCGTACCTTGCATCTTGTGGATTTTTAAGGAGTGCTTACCTAACTTGCTTGTAGAACTCAGCTCCTTTGCATTTCTGCAACACTTGGCCTTTAAAGTGGGATTGAATTGTGACTATTGATGCAATATGTCACCTACAACTCAAGGCATCAACAACCCAATTTTCTTTCCCTTTAATGTAGTTGATATTGAAGTCATAGTCTGATATCAATTCCAACCATCTTTGTCATGCATTTAGATTGGGTTGAGTAAACAAATACTTCAAACTATTGTGATCAGTTTTCAACTCAAATGGTTTTCCCAACAAATAATGCCTCCACATTTGCAATGCGTGAATCACTACTACTAGCTCTAAATCATGCAGTGCATAATTTTTTTTGCAGGTTTTTTAGTTTTCTTGATTTGTATGCAACGGAATGCCCTTATTGTATTAAGACTCCACCCAAACATTTTCCTTACGTATCTGTGATGACAGTGAAATTTCCATGAAGATCTGGTACTTTTTAAATTGGAGCAGTAGTCAACTTATTCTTGAGTAGGTCAAATTTTTCCTAACATTTTTCTATCCACTCAAATTTCTTTCCTTTCCTTTATAATGAGGTAATAGGAAAGGTGATACTCGTGAAGTTTGCAACAAACTTCTGATAGTATCCTGCTAGACCCATTAAACTTTTGACTTCGAGCACATTCTTAGGTACTACCCAATTTATAACTGCCTTTATCTTGGCTGAATCCACTAAAATTCTGTCAATCGAGATTGTGTGCCCTAGGTATTGCACTGTCTTCTAAAATAACATACACTTAGAAATTTTCCCATATAACTAATGATCTCTTAACCACTAAAGTACTATATCTAAGTGCTTGTAATGATCCTTATCATTCTTGGAATAAATTAGAATGTCATCCAAGAAAACCAAGACAAACTTATCTAGACAATCCCTAAATGTGTTGTTCATTAGGTTCATGAATGTTGTTGGTGCATTCATAAGTCTGAATGGCAGGATTGCAAAATTATAATGTTTGTATCTTATTTTGAAATTAGTCTTAAATATGTTCTCATCTTTGATCCTCAACTGGTGATATCCTGACCAGAGACCAATTTTTAAAAACACAACTACAACCCGTATTTGATCAAAAATATCATCAATGTGCAACAATGGATACTTGTTCATTATCATAGCTTTATTAAGCATCCAATAATCTATGGAAAAATATAGTGTACCATCCTTCATCTTTACAAAGATTATTGGTGCTCCCCAGGGTGAAACACTGGATCTTATCAATCCTTTGGATATTAACTCCTTTAGTTGTGCCTTAAGCTCCATTAACTCAATCGTCATCATTCAATATGGTACTTATGAAATAGGTTTCGATATAGGAATTATATCAATGGAGAAGTCAAATTCCCTTTGAGGCGATAATCCAGGTAGCTCCTCTGGAAATACATCTGCAAATTTTTGCAAGATGGGATATTTCTCCACATTTGTTTCTCCAGTTTTCATTACCTCACCTTCCTCTACTTCATGATGGACTTTCAAACCATTGAATACCTTTTCATCTTGAGAAATGGATTCCTCAAGTTTTTCAAACTTATCTACAAATATTTTTCTTCCTTTCTTCTTTTCCCTACGCAATTGCACTTTGGAGATTTATCGCAACATGACTTCTCTAGGTGTCCCTTGCAATTTCACCTAGTTTCCTAGATCATCTAAGCACTCTACAGTTTTGGCTTGACAATCCACTTTGGCTCTACATTGTGTTGGTTATTTTTTATGAACCAAAATTAATACTATCCCTCATCTAGGAATCTGCCAGAACTCAATTATTAACATGGGTAAGGATTGGCCAACACATAAGTGAGGCTCTAAAAGACCTCACTTCTTCTCTTTGAGCTCTATGAAACCTGGTAGGGTAATCCCACTTATGCTCATAAGATACTTGGTCAAAATCATTTCCACAAACAGATGTATTCCTCATAAAGTGAAAACAAGCAAAATTCATCAAAGGCTTGGAAAACCTTTTAACAAGTTACTACTTATTCTAAGGAATACGGTACTACTTTAGTAACTGAAAGTTTTTGTTTATGAATTCATTCTTATTTCAAGTCTCTGGCTAGGTTCACCAATAGCTCAATTAATTACATGATAAGAAAATGAAAGAACCAGTGCCTTGTCTAAGGGAACAATGGAGTCATACTTTGCAATTGATCAGTAATACAAGTTATACAATTTAACTCAGTAATTGGGGGACTATTGGCATGCTACTTTGTGGCATTCAACTCACTGTGTTTTAAAATACTGCTACTTACCGAACCCTATATCCTTTTCCCACAAACCCATGACCTTATTTTAGCATTAAATCAACTCATTGAATTGAAGCACAAATAAACCCATTCATTAAGGGAAAATGACAAAGGACAAATGAAATTATTATTAACAATTCCATTCATAATTTGTGAGGAAAATACACAAGAGAGCACATATTTTACAACTAGTATTTTCTTTCATTATTGATATTACTTCGTAAAACCATTTTAAGATCAAAATACATTATGACTCATACCCTAAACTTGCTTCTGATATATTCATCAACTTATCTATTTACATTCTACTACTCTCTGAGCTTAGCTTTTACCTAGACCCTTCTGAGACTCAAAATTTTTGAACTCTCGTAATCAGCCATGAAATCCCCTTTATAGACAGGGGAACAACAAGCATCCGACTGAATTACAATTACATTTCATATTTCATTTCAAAACCTAATTTCAACCAATTTTGAGAAACTCCCCAAGTGGTTACATGCAATCATTTGAGAGCAGGGGAGGGAAAGAAAAAATTCATCCATAGGATATTGTTAGTTGTTGCCGCAATGTCCACATCAAGCAAAAGATTCCTTATCATACCATCTAGAGGACTTCCACATCAGCATGGAAGAGTAAAAGACCAACACCAAAGACATGTTGAAAAAGGAAATTACTGATGCAGAAGCCATGGTGTCATCAAAAACAAAAACAAGGAGGAGACGCTACTTTGAGTCATCAGCATCGAAGTATGCTCGACCACTCCTTGTTCATGTTGAGAATATGTGTCTCAAACTCACTGGTATAACCCTGGTTCTATCACCGAGCAACAAAGAATTCATAAGTGTTTTGTTTATGCTTTTACCTCTATACCACTAGGTGATTAAGAGAGAGGAGCGGTAATGTGGTGGATACTGCCATACTACGAGAACCTCTCAGCCATTGAGTGGTAGTGTGGTGGATACCACCCTATCGTGGGTGACTTTACTCTGGGTTGTGGTGGCACAGTTACCGCCATACCATAGGATCTCACTGGATGTTTAGTGGTGGCGTGACTACCACCATACCGAAGGAGTTTTCCAGATGTGCAGTGGTAGTGCAGTGTAAACTGCCATACCGTGGATGCTTGTAAATTGTCTAGTGGTAGAGTGGTTACCGCCATACCTTAGAATCTCATGACTTTTTCGGAGGTAGCGTGGTAAACTGCCACCCCACAGGAACCTGTTGACTGCACAATAGTAGTGCAGTGTAAGGTGAAAAGCACAGTTTCTTGGTTGATGGCTGAGATGTAAGTCATTAATTGGAGGATGTTGATGACTTGGAAGGAGGTTGTTTGCATTCCTGGAAAGTTCAACAGTTGTTCAAAAGAAGAAGTTGAACTGAATCGATTGTACAGAGAATGAGTCAATCATGGTTGTTATACATTGCAACATATTGTAACTGTGAAGGGTTAGAGATTTTGATGGTTGGATGATCGAATGATCTGTTAGTGAATTTCATTGTATGTTGTTCTTTGGAAGCATTGTAATAGTATTATTTTGTACAAGGTTGATCAGGGAAATATTGCTGCTATAATATTGTCATCTAAAAGGGGATTTTGTAACTTGTATGTAATTTGACTACTGTAATACAAGTGATTTTCTTTGGCGTAGTGGGTTTTTCTCCCATAAGGGTTTTCCCACGTAAATATGGTGTCTATTGTATTTGATTTTATTTCTCCATTCGTTTATTCTTCATATGTGTATCTTAATGAACTGTAATTGTAAATTTTAAAGACAAATCTACATTCTTTTATGAGTTTTCACATTAGGAAAGTTTGTTCTACATCTATATTCTTTCCTTGCAAGTGGTATCAGAGCCTAAACAGTTGTGTTATTTGTGTCAATTCTGTTCAGTGGGATTCTTGTAGAAGTTTGGTAATTTAAATTATAGATTAAGATGACAAGCACATCAGGAAAGATAGAAATTGATAAATTCAATGGCAACAATTTTGAGTTGTGGAAACTCAAAATGGAAGACCTATTGGCGGATCAAGATATTTGGCTTGATGTGTCTAGAACAAAACCTTTTGGCATGAAGCAAGAAGATTGGGACCTCGCAGACAAAAAAGAAAAAGGGTTGATAAGACTTTGTTTGGAAGATTTTTTTCTCTTGAACATTCATGAAGAGAAGAATGCATCTTATTTGTGGAAGAAGATTGGAGATATTTACTAGGGTAAATACTTGGTGAATAAATTGTTCTTAAGGAAGAAGTTATACTCTTTGAAAATGGAGGAAGGGGCATTTGTAGTTGATCATCTAAATATGTTTAATACGTTGATTGTTCAGTTAACATCTGTGAGCATGAAAATTGGTAATGAAGATCGATGTATGCTATTGTTATGTTCTTTGCTAGATTCTTGGGATAACTTGGTGATGGTGATTGGGAGCACGACAACCACTTTCAAGATGGAAGATGTGGTTGCTTCTTTGTTGTTTGAAGAAATGAGAAGGAAATCTTCTGAGATGGCGAAGGAGGCTCTTGTTGTTCAAGGCAGATCGAAAGAAAAAGGCAAGAAGAAGGACAAGAAGTCTACATAAAAATTAGAAGGGAGATCAAAGTCTCCTGGTAAGAAGTCCAAGGTGAAGTGCTAGAATTGTGGGCAACCTGGTCATGTCCAAAATGATTTCAAAGAGGAGAAAAAGAAGAAGAAGAACTCTTCCAACAATGATTCTTCTCAAAGTGATGCAGATGCCTTCATTGCATCCTTGGCAACTCAGGCATCTGATGATGTCTGTTTGATTGATTCTAGAGCATCTTTCCACATGACATCTCATAGAGACTGGTTTACTAAGTATGAAAAATATGATGGTGAAAAGGTGTACTTGGAAAGTGATTCATCTTTGGAAATTGTTGGTCGTGGAAGAGTCAGAATTCAATTTCCTGATGGTAGAATTAAGGGAAGAGTGAGAGTATTGAAGCGCAGTGAACTTCAGCTCATTGGATCATTCTACTTTAAATCCACATCAACGATTCTCCACTCACCTCGCTACTTTCTTCCTCACTCTATACGATGTCCTCAGGATAATTCCACGTTGCCTTTTCATTCAGTAGCTGTCACTTATCACTGACACATTTTATCCTTCACTAGTTCTATCAACGATACAATCATCCACGCGATGAAATCTTAGCCCTTGAAATTATGGCCCATCCTCGATCACGTTCATTTTCCCATTGTGCATCACTAATTTAACTTCGAATTCTGGATCACATCAATAATGGGAGATAAAGCGATGAAGCAAGATTAAGACACATGCACCTGCATCAAAATCAATGATACAAAAGACATTGCGCATAAGATCAATTCAAATTAGCGAAATAAAATTCAACAGATGACTCCATCGCTCATCACTATTTTGAAGCTTAAGTTTTGGAAAGGATCCACAATGAGCGATAGGAGAAAATACAAAAGCACCAAGGCTATCGCTTATCACTAATATTGCTCATAAAGTTTTCAAGCAATTAGCGATGAGAGATCCCAACGATTACATAGAACACTTGCATCGTGTATCGTTAATACAAAACTTAACATTCAAAACTCATCCACGATACGTAAAGCATAGGAGATACTTCATATATCTCATCACTACTTTGAAAATTACATTCACACAACCATCTACGATGAACAATGAAGAGAAGAACAAAATCCTGGAGGTCATCGTTGATCGCTATAATACTCAAGGTTCAAGATTTATTAGCGATAAGCAAATAATCAATGATATAAGGAGAAGCAAGAGCATCACCCATCACTGATTCATATCAAGAGCTCCCAAATCTATCTGGGATGAGCGAAACCAAAGAAATACCACTCATCGCTTATCACCAATTTAAACATACCTTTCAGAAACTATCTACGATGAGAAAAAAAGAGAGATGGTCGATGAGACTTAAGTGAAAAATATTAAGCACTTGCCCACAAGTTGTTCTAATGAAGGGGACCATCTTAAGATGACGTAGGAAAAAAGGTCTCAAAATTTCTTAAGTCATGAAATGCAAAGGATGTAAAGGCCAAAAAGACCTTTAATTCAACCTTATAAAAAAAAAACTCAAACCTAGGCATGAGGGATTGGTTACTCCATGATCGTAAATGACATAAGAAGTTTTAATATGACCAGAAACGAGCAACATGAGGTCAATGAAAAATTAGAACATTGCAAGGGTTTAGACTTAAGGGTTTCCCAGGTGAAATTGACAACAAAATAACAATACTGCAAAACCCAAAAGTCCAAAGATGAGAGGCCTATTTAAAAATGTAGGATTTTCAAAAATGGAACCAAAAATTTTGAGGGTTCCATTAGTGGCTCCAATTGGGGATGTTTGTTTCTCCAGAATAGAGCGAGAGTCTAGAATCTCAGGTGAAGCAAACCAAGAACAAAGAACCAAAACCAAGGATGAAGCAAGAAAACCAAACCCAAATGAAACAACATATGTACAACATTTACACAATTTAGAGGGCCAAACCAACCTTAAAATTGGTGCCTACCTCTATCAAAAACCTTGTTTTCCACCGTTTGCACCATGCTAAGGCTAAAGGGTCCACCAGTTGATCATGTTGTGGCCAGTTCTTTCAACCACTATAGACATGTTCTTGAACTTGCAATCATCTCTTTCATTCATGTCCCTCTGTGAATCATAGTCAAGTGTTAACTAGAATATATGATTAGTGTGGCATTCTATCTGACTCAGCTTACCATTATATTCCACCAAATGCACATCTAACTGGTATGGGAAAGTGAAAAATCCATAATCCATTTGATCAATTATCATCACTCAAACTGATATCAGATTCTTTCTACGTATTAAGTTGGAAATCCTCATATACACTCCTTCTAGGGGTACACATTCACTTTGTGTGATAATTAAGAAATGTTCATACACAGGCTTCATTTAAAATTGGTGCTTATATTCATTAGAGCAGTATAAACCAGCTATGTTGCCAAATGCTCCATTACCTTGGGAATTTTACTCATCAGACTCCATAACATTCTTGCTTTCATTCATACCAAGGATATTCCCACCAAAGCCATCATCCCTACCATCCCAGGAATCAAATATTATTTCAGTTTCTGGTTCATTTGCATACTCCAGTCCTTTACTCCAATTATTGCTCAAATTGAAGCTAAAAACTTCATAGGATGAGTCAAGCATCTCAGGCTTGATGTGATCAACATTATGGTATTCAAGTATGTCATAAATTGAAAAAAATTTTGATTCATATTTGTGGGACTCATTATACCCTGAACATTTAACATCCAAACAAGTTTCTTCATCCCTTTCTTCAGTAGGCTCCCTATAAAAAAAAATCATATCCATCTCTTCCATGAACTTTTCACAATTCATTCCTCTTTCATATAAGCCATTAAGGACATGACACTGTTGGCTATCATTTTTAATTTCATCACTCCTAGTATTTAGCTCGTACACAGGTTATTGAATATAGACATTCTTATCTTGAAATTCATCATTGATCATATTGATGTAACACTTCAATTCTGATGTTGTTGAACTAGGTATGTGTAGGATCATGATGGGCCAAAAAGTGGTGATATGATGGGTATGTGTAGGGTATGTGTCTGACGACTTTTTTTTACCCAAAATTGATGAAATGAAAAGGGTTTTTAAAGGAGATTCTTAGCTTTCCACCAATATAAATTATGCTTTACTTTGAATTTAATAAATAATTATTATTCGTTTTTTTTTCTATTTGAATTATGACTAAAGTCCCTAATTGATAGGTGATTGAGAAAAGAAACATCTATAGATTTCAAAGCGTCATCACATTTTTTGAATCAAAACATGCATCACATTCTATACTTTGCATACTATATGATTAAAAAATGAATTTCATGAAGTTTTGACCAAGGATTAAGGTCAAACATACAAGGACCCACCCATATTTTTTTAAAAGTTGTAATAAAAATTCATGATATTATTTACTTGAAAAAAAGGTACGAAGCATCACATTGGACATGAGTCCTCTACTTATATCAAATCTTATAAAAGAAATAGTATATTTTGACATTGGTTGAGATTGGTTAGACAAACACCACTTATTTTTCCTTAATTTAGAAGTAGTATTGCATTGAAATCTCATTTCACCGAATAAGATTTTTTTCTGCTAAAATACACTAGTAGTTTAAACTACGTTAATTTTCTATAGATTATATTCTTACATATTTTTGAAATAATATAGATAACTTATTCAAATTTTTACGTCAAGTTGCCTAACTCTGATTTTTTTGAATTTTTTGCCACTTAAGGGCCTATTTTTTCCATGATGATCTTGCACATACCCAACTGCATTCCATGATTCCTTCATTTTAATTTTGTTCATTTATTGGTGAGGGAAGCAACTCATGAAGACTGGTATAGCTAAATCATTAGGGCAAGAAAGATATCTCTAGGTCAGTCTCACAAAGAGATTCATATTCCTCCTGAGAGCAATCAAAGTCTTTATTTTCATTATCCTGGTCACCAACCTTCAAGGGTATATTAGTATTTTTTTCTAAATATGAAAATTTCATCACCCACACTACTAGATAGATGTTCTTCTTCTGAGACATCCTTATTCATTGTTTGAGTAAACATTTGACCTTCACCAGTACAATTAACACTATGAGCTTGAAACCTCATTCTTTGTATATAATCATTCTTAGCCTCCTCAACAATCCTGATCTAATCAAGTATCTAATCAAAATCTTGAGGTTTCAATTCCTTAGGCAAGGCACTGAGTCCTAGCTAATATATTTCATAAAATATTTCAATGCAATTTGAATCTACAGGTCATAACCCCTTAGGAATTTCTTGCAGGGCATCTAAGAACCTTGCTAACAACTCATATGGCAACTCATCCTCATATCTCTTCATGTTGGATAGTCTTTGGACTAACAATACTTGATCATTATTAATTAAACTTTGTTGAAGACTATCCTAAATCAATCCATGATTAACATGATGTGAGAGTGAACAAGATGAGATATCTAAAGCATTATCACATTGATCATCCTTTTCATCCTTATTTATTTCATCTATATGATGTGTATCTAGACAACAAACACTTGCAGCCATATATCCCTTCATCATTGAGTATTTCATAGTGTTTTCAATATCCATACCAATATGATATGCCTACTATAATGTTGTAGGTTCCTTATCCCTTATCAAATAACTCATCTTATTGTCAAAAGAACCAACATACACAATCAAACACTTTGCATCACTAGGTCTCAAGTATTTAGGAATATCTTTTACTGCTTTCATAAATTTGAGGTTAAAAGAAGGAACCAACTCTTCTTCATCTTGTTGGATTTCCCTAAATCTTTTTCTTATCTCATTTGGGCTAAACCTTTC